>LUCM01010366.1:219194-233327 GCA_008360955.1 Fasciolopsis buskii
AAAACATTACACTGTTTCTTACTCACTGCTTCACTGTCGCGACAACAGTTTGACCTCAAATGACTTTGAGGCAAGATCAACGTTGATGGAAGTCAACGTCGCTTCTAAACGACATTTTTCTTATTCACGGTCAACCGTCATTGTTAGACCCCGGTTAGCGCAAAACGTCCCGAGTGACAGGTAATTATTTTCAGCTTGTTACTACTGGCCTAATCCTTTGTGCAGCATACTCAATAATGTCTTTGTCGAACAAGCGAACCCTTTAGAACTCGCAAATCTTAAACCCTTCAAAAAACGTCCATCGAATTTTCATGTAACAGTAGAATTTCACTTTTAATGTTGATATTTGTCTGACTAGAAACGCAAGGTCACACATGTTTACCCAGCCTTGATGCGCTCTACAAACAGACACAATGAAGAAAACCTTTGACCGATTTCAAGGCATTTACTGATGCTTCTTTATACCTCGGAAGTACCAGAATACAAGGAAAAAAACAAGAATTTTTTGAACCCAGCTTCCTCTCTCCCTCTCTTTCTTTATATGCATATAAATATGTATATATATATATGCATATAAAAGAAGATGGAAGGCTTCTATGGCAAAACGACTTATCACCTTGTCCGAATGAATTCTATTCGCTGCTAGTCTCTGACTTTCGTTGCTCTGTAATATCGTCATCTAGGTAATAATGAAACAAACTGAAGCGAATGGAATAATCGACCAGAATTACAGATTCCAAGGGATTCCCGTCTAAAAGAAGGAGTGACTTCGAAAGCAGCTAGGTGAGCAGTTGCCAGAACAACCAGCATCACTGAACTTCTTCATTCGGAGAGGATTTTTCCAACCTCAACCAGAAAGTCTAATATAACTTGTCCGGTCGATTCCTCCCAGGTGGGTTCTCGCATGACATCTTTACCCATTCCTGCTATTCTATTTACTTGGAAAATATGTTTTGCATCGAATATTGTGATCGGTGAACGCGTAAAAGTCATTTAAATCTGTTTTGGTTCCACGTTTGTGCCATAAGCTGACATTTGGATGCCCCTACCAATCGATTTTTGATAGAATTTTCCCGTTTCCTCTCGGACTGGTACCAAAAAACACTGATTATATTTAGTCTCAGCCATGTTCCTGATCACGTGCAGGATAGCATTTGAGAGTTTTGAAGACGAACAAAAATTCCCCTGGAGGAAAAAGTTGTTCAAATTTGAGAAAGTCAGACAGAATTCCGGTCTACGAAAGATGACGTTATACTCAAAATCATTGTGTGAATAGATATGTTTCCTCAACCTGTCTGAGGTCAACTGTATTGACTACCAGGTGTTTTCATAATGAGGCGTTTTGATTGTTCTGTTCTTGGTATTTGCTTCTCTCCCCGGTCCCATTGGAAAGCGCAGAAAATCAATTTTTAATCGCAGAATTGGTAATCCGAAGATGTGTACAGTGAAAAAGCATCGTAATGATTTTGCCACAGAGCGTCTATTTGCTCTTGGGGTCAAGTTAAACTTGACAATATGTACAGTCGATGATTTGGGTTTGCACGTTTTAATCCAGTCACGTGATTTGATCACCTGCCTAACAGGGACTCTCTGACATTTAAAATTTAAATATTCCGGCTAAACATAAAAAGGGGCGCGTAAAAATCATTTTATGTTCTATGGTTGAAGTATTGCCAAATAAACTGATTTGCCAAACTGGGACTAATGTGAACGAATGCGCTTGACATGGCAATTTTTCGAAGCATGTTAACTGAAAACCGGTTTAATGTATTGCATTACAATATAAATTGATGCTCCTGGAATGGGACTGTTTTGTTAGTGTCAACACGCCACATCCATGAACCGCTCAACGATAAATCAAAATGACAAACAAAGTTATTTAGATGGGACTGAAAAGATGACGGATTGTTACGTCGACTCATAATCAATGTTGGTTTGTGTAGATTCATACCATCTCAGGAACGCATGTACACGGCCCCTTCATTTCATCAAACTGACATCTAGCTTACCATTTCCCAATTCATTCGGTGAACCACACCCAACTAACCGATCGGTCTCTTTACGGCTCAATTCACGTGACCACGTCATGATATACACTTGCATTTTGACAAGAATTTCCAATGCTTTTGGTGCCGTTGTTCGGCGACAAATTGACGCATATCACCGCATACTGGCGCCATTCAAAACAAAAACTTAACCCCAGCAACAAAATGGTCACATATTGGTCAGAGCTTATTGACACGAGTATACACTCGTGTTAGACTTTTCGTATCCATCTCAAAACAACCAATGCCAAAAGGACAAAATGAGGAAGTGGATTAGTGAGATAACAGTTTCAAAGTGATAACTTGAATAACCACGTGGAAAAGGAATGATCCAGAACGCGAGAACGCTAATGACGGGGGGAAATGAGCCATACCATAGTGCAGACAAGAGCGGAGTACATTGATGCAACGTTATTGATTGCAAAAGTTGCAAACTTTCAGAGTTTTGATTATCATCCTGGTAGCACGCAATTAAAAGCAAAACAAATGGATGCAGAATGCCAATCAGATCGTGGATTTCATCGAACGCGCAAAAAATATCACGCCAAATCACAGATCCAGTAGAACAGTTAAGGCAGTCATGAAATGGTCAATACAGTTCTTAGAAGTGTCCATTGGGTACCATATATATATATATATATATTATATATATATATATATATGTAAACTTCAGAAGATTCAAGATCAGAGCTGGGTATTCGCCATGAGAAACTCTCGAAATGCTTCTAAGTGACCGGGTGTTTAAAATAGCCAATACTGAAGAAGCTCTACTCACTAATATTCCAGGTTCAGCACATGGAGGACGGAGACAAATTCCCCTGGGAGCACACGACCACTCTCGTAGTTGTTCTAACCCGTCGGATACCCGATGCTCTCCTCCTAATACATGGCTCGTGTAAATCTAAGAAAATACTCGCGCAAACCGAACGAAGGAGTGCACATGTGTAGGGATGATTGGATGGAAACGAGTTGTGTACTTTCGGGAATTCTGTCATCCGATGTGTGTGCGAACAAATCTACTGATGGTAAAACCCCTAGATTGCGACTCCCAATCCTTATTCTGAATGTCATCCCTGTCTAGCCAACGGGAAATTTGCAACGAATTGCGGTGTGGTTCTTAACTGGATCCCCCATTGATGGATGCTCCTAGAAGTTCCGATGAGGTTCTAATGCCAAATTTCCGAAACGTTGTGATGTGATTTAGTGTGAACAGTTTTCAGTGACTCGACCCAGTGTGGGGTGTAGGAGATGGAAGTAAATAGATGATTGAAGGTGAAAGATGTGAAGTAACTATATCGAAATTTGTTCACCACAAAGACGATTGAATCTGGAGAATCTTCCCAGTTGCGTGATTAAGAATCAGGGAGCAGTTTATGGGATGATTTTGCCTAGTCACTTGAGAGTTAATCCCGTTCCAAAGTACTGGGCAGATCTTCTATCGTTTAGTTCCTTTGCTAATGTAATAACAATGAAAATCACTTGTCAAGAAGGAGGCCGCGGTCAGCAGTGTTGCCCAATGGGGAAGTTGACCGGAGGTTGAAGGATTCGAACCGGTGACCTTCACGTCCAGATCACATGACCTCATCGGCTTGATCACGGCCGGCCAAGTTGTCACGAAATTTAACACGGTTCTCATTTCGTAACACTATCTCGGCAATTTTGTGTAATCTTGTGAAAGGAATGAACCCCGCAAGCCTCGTGCAATATAAACTCGAATAATAATGATCTTTAGCATGCGCAAGACGAATTTATTGGAAATTGATGAATATCGGTAAATTTTGGATTGGTTGTGGAATCCCCCTAGACCTGAGAATCAAATCACAAAGAACACGATATTGTTTTCTCCACAAGCACTCGAACGGCATCGATTTCATCACGATCTTGTTGTGCTTGGCAATCCTTAAATCGAGGAGGAATCGCAAAGAACATGAGTAGAAATCTTATTTTTGTCCATGGACTTCATCGGAAGCATACATACTAAGGACTGACAAGACAAATTATCGTAAGTCAAGTGACTAATCGATAGCAAGCCAATGAGATTAGTTTGATGAAAACCAAATACATGATCGGGTTTGGTGAAAATGACCTCTTTGACTGTTCAGTTCTTAAGAATACTCGGAATTCGGTAGTGCCAAAAATATTCTTCGGATTCTAATAAACATTAGTTTTGTTAGGGTGTAAAGGGGTTGGCTGTACGCCGCCATCTTGGTTCTGATTGTGTAAACGTCACATATTGCTGGGTACACTCGCTGGAATTCGAATCACGAGTTCTCTTTCCGTGGTCACACATTTCAAATGAGGACGGTTGTAACTCCTTTTCGAAAGGACTCCCCATACGTTACAAGAGTACAGCTCAATTGTGCTGAGTCCATGTGCAGGTCACGTGGTGCAGTCCGATATTGGTTCACACTGGCCTGTGTAGACAAACAGCAAATGAGAAATGTAACGACAAACGGTCGTGAAATCTAGACGTTCTTTGAAGGCAACTGGACGGAATGTATTCCACCAATCCGAATATCTCCAGTTTGTTTATAGACTTGTGAACTGTAAATGCAACTCGAACGCGTTGCCTGTCCGTTGTGGTCTTCTCGTTTTCGTTGCTTGCATCCAAGTTAATTCAGTGCACACTGGTAATACGTATCCGTCCATTATTGAAGTTGATCGAGTTCTGTCGACAAATTCCTAGTCTAAATACTACAGTAACTTCAAAGTCCAAAAATATGAACTAGTCCGCGCTTAATTTTTGCCCAGTTTATGTCTTTTGCAATTAGAATTTAGTCCAAATGACTAATTTGTGATTCTAGTACCAAACTGTGAGAATTGCCTTTTAAGTTAAACTAAACTACGGTGATTATGCAGTTTTTTTTGTTTGTTGTTTTTTAGATGAATGACCAAAGATTGAACTGATTGACGAATAGATAAAGTGCATAGTAACTGATTTTGTTCTTCGCTTAAACAGAGTGCTAGACAAATGAAAAGAACCAAATTAGTTTTTGTTCATCCATTTCACGTGTTCTCGTTCACCTGGTAATTCACAAGCAAACGATTGATTTGTTTCTATCGATTGCATACGCAAAATATCTCTGCACTTGCAAAACACGATGCGTAGGCAGACCAAAAGCATTTATGCCCACTAGAACGAGTGGACACCGGTCAAACAACCGCACCTTTTGTGATATCCAAAAAAGCTACGATTCATATTACTCTCACCTCTTCTGTGAGACAATGACCGCCAAGCTAGTTCGAGTCGAGCTGGGCGTGGCAACTCGAAATTCATTATCATGCTCATAATTTTAACCTAATTTGTATATACGAAAATAGATTGTAACCTAACTAACTTGGTAATGATCACTTTCCTAATTTAGTGTTCGGATTTGTACTGTCCATTAACAAAACGTGTGACACACCGGGAGCATATCAGAGAGAGGAGGCCTTTGGGGTATTACAACTCAATCAGGACCCAGTAATCGAAAAAAGTGGTTAGGGACAAGTGGAAAGTCTTCCCCGGGTCAGACAGTTAGTTAGATGGGGAATTTTGCCCGAGATTGACTCGGAAAGTGCCGGCATACAACGAGGAATCCTGAATCTAAAGGTGTAGAGCATTCCTAAAGTCCACGAAATTGCACGATACCGGCTTGCTTTCTCACGATAATATTCTGTTCTCACCAAAAAAATCAATTTTTCTAGGTCAAATTCGAAATTTCTAAGCGTCATTCAAATCTCGATTGTTCGAACTATTCACCGTTTATACCAAAAAGAATGAGACTAAACTAAATCAAAAATTGATTGAATTTGATTTTATTGTTGTACATCTCTCTATTACTAATTTCATTTCTGATAAGATCTGAAAGATCGCCAAATTTCAAGCTCGCTCCTTATTGTAACCCTGTTTCTCGTAGTATATATATATATATATATCTCACCAGAATCGAATCTGCAGCATCAGGAGTGTGCATGGAAGCGCTTTATCCACAGAAGAACCACAACTGTGATTCGTTGATAATTCTTTGTCAGTTGGGCTGAGCCAACCGTAGGAACTAGGACAGAATGCCCCAGAATATTCGCATGTATATATAGAAGCAGTAAATAGTATCTGGATGCGTGAACAAAATTTGCCTGGGAGCACACGACCGGTTTCGCGGTTATTGTCGCTTGTCAGGTATGCGTACCCGGTACTCCCGGGAAAATTTTGTTCGCGCATCCAGATACTACCTCCTGCTTCTATATATACATATGCATATTCTGGGGCATTCTGCCCTAGTTCCTACGGTTGGCTCAGCCCAAATGACAAAGAATTATCGACGAGTCACAGTTATGGTTCTTCTGTGGGCTCTTCGATGAAGAGCTTCCATTCACATTCCTGATGCTACAGATTCGCTTCTGGGGAAGAATATCAATTCGGAGTGTACAAGTATGTGGATGTTTGGACAAGAGAGCACCGGGTACGCAAACCTGACGAGCGACAATGACCGCGAAACCGGTCGGGTGCTCCCGGGCAAATTTTGTTTACGCATCCAGATACTATGCTACTTCCCGCTTCTATATATACATATGTATATATATACACTTGGAAATGAATCTCCATCCACATTTGGCCTAACTGTCACAGTCGTCAATAACAAATTGTCCTGGAGCTAATTGAAACCAGTCAGAATGAAGTTCGAATGAGAATCAATAGACGGGTGTGGTTAGCATCACATGACCAAGTGCGTATACCAACCGGCGGACGACGTTTTAAAAGTTCAGCGCTAATCGTGTAAGCCACGTGGAAATTCAATCGATCATCACTCGTTATGTTGTCATCTTGTGCAGCACGCACGTCAGAATTGATGCAATTGTGAAAGGAAGACAATGAAGTACACCATATAGCCCAAAGTAGGGTTGATTCGAGGTCACCCTTCAAAAGATGTCTAAAAAGTAGGCAAAAGCCACAAGACTGAGAAGTGTTACTGGGCCACCAGCAACAGCATGACGTGATTACATGGATTTAATTTCATCCGTGCGCTCCGAACGGTCTTCTTCGTGTAGTTGTATGGAACGTGGAAAAAGGATTTTTCTGGATGCCAGGTATGTCACTGAAAATGCCAAAACATCGGGATTGGTGATGCAACAGCACACAAGATGGTATATGTGGTCATGGCGACTGTCGAAACTCCCTACTGTTGGTATTGCGGTCAAAACGACTTTGAGTGGTTAGAACAGAGCCGGTGTTCACAAAGGGGATGGAATCCATTAAATCTGATCAACTCCTGGTAGCGCAGTAACTGGACTTGCTTGGATTTCTACAGATTATCTCTTGGTTGTTGATTTTACGTTCCAAGAACTTATACAAAAGAATCACCAAGAGATAGGACAAGGCTTTGCATGCATTTACAAACTACGGATGACATCGAGCCAGAACGTATTACACCGAATCCAAGGTGATTAACTGCGATTTAACTGCTGACAGTCCTCGCAACAATAGAACGAGAGGTGTGACATATTCTCTTAATCGAACCATTAGTACGATCCCGTAGCTAATGATCACATTGCATGCCACGGTTTCCAAGCTGGACCCAAATTATCCTGAGTGAAGAGGTTCCTTTTGGTTTGGAAAAGAATGATAACGCAACCCGAACTGGTAGCAAACGGAGCAAAAATCCACTGACGGAATGGATATTGTGGTTTGTTTCGATACACTAGGGATTCATCTCGAAAGTGAACCGTAGCATGTAGTTGCAAGAATGGATTTTACGGATTTTGTGCTCAGGTCCGACTGTTCAGCCCATTTTCGACAATCCAATAAGAAATTTGTGAACAGAACCAAGGTGACTTCTGAATTACGGAGGTTATCTACGTGTTAGGTGAACGGTGCTCGTCTTTTTTGGGATTTCTTTAGCTCGGCAACTTTTGGGTCATCATTCAATTTGGAAATGAGCCAACTGATTGTAATTGTGCTTAAATTTCTTTGGTGCCAAATCCCGAATTTTACCCTTCTTCTTTGTTTACTGAAGAGTTGACATCTTAGCTATAACGGTAGAATAAAAACACGATGGGTTACTCCATGGAAGTAAAATTTTTACTTTCTTGCAAAATAGCAGATAATAGGCTCGTGTGATCACTCAATCGTGATTTGAAGTGGAGCTACCTATTTTTGCCCGAAAATGCCTCATGGTGTCCCCTCAAAATGTCCACTTTCGTTTGTATCTAATGTTCTATTTTTATAGATTAATTTAATCCTGACCAATACCATCCTTCCCCAGTGTAGGTACCGAAAAACGAGCCGCGGCTTTGTTGGGCCTGGATGAAATCCAAATAGCATCAAATGCAGCTGGAATTCGGTGTCGATCGATACCGGTCACTTGTGCGCCCACCATCAGATCGGAGCATTCCGTCCAGGTTCAAAACGGCCAGATAACTTGGTAGAAGTGGACTGATTAGAGCAACACGTTATGAAGTGCACAATTCCAGGCTACATTCTTCTCTCGTCCAAGGACCGACAACCGATAAATTTGCAGCCCACACATTTGGCCCATGCCTGAACAGCCTGTAAGATCAGTCACTTCAGATCATTTGTGTTTCTTGTGCTACTCGCAAATTCCAAGTAACAAGAGTGGATTTTCGTAATGAAAGTCGACTAAACAATCAAATATATGTATACATGGTAAAATGTGCACATAAATTCCACTGCTTGCTGCTTTTTAACTCAAAGGCATTACTGCTCAAGTAAAGAGCGGAAGCGATCGTCGATAAATATCCAACGAAAAACTAAAAAGGAACAAGTGGCTATTTCCAGAGTACTCTGCGGAGAACAAACAGAGTCGCACAACGGACACCGGCCGAATCCGGGGTTGATTACGAGGAAGCTCACACCGAGTGTACCCGCAGATTGGTAAGAGTGCTGACTATATGACAAGGTCTGAAAAAAGCGAGGGGGTGCTTGAAAACTAGGCAAAGTACATAGTCTGCCAAAATATTGATCTGGCTGCTGAATATTTTAGAAAACGAAGGGTATCTAATGAGTATCGAATTTCCCCATTTTTAATTGTTCTTGGTTAACGAGATTGAAACTGTCTCAAAGAGTTTGTCTGGTCTAAATCAGAATGACACCAAACAGTAGAACATACTAGGAGAACGTCCACCGACAAATCCAATCCCTAACTAGTTCCCTTCTCCAAAAAAAATGTTTCAACAAACGGATATTGATCGGCATCTTTTGCTGGTAGTTTCCGACATAATGCACAAGTACTCCGGCTAAAGACGTGTTCTCGTTTCCGGGGACGTTGTTGCCCATCTCAGTCATTTTTTCGTGAGTCGTAATTCTCGCGCAATGTTGCAAACGCAGTTTGACTGGTTTCGTTTTTCTTCCGACACAGAAAGAACTCATAAGTTCAGGGTAATAAATTCCACTGTGTACTTTTTCTTGTGCGGGGTAAAAATACAATTGTCCACGCATATGTCCAAATTGTTGGATAAGTGTAGACAACAACTATCCCTCATTGATATTCCTCTAGTTGTACTCGCCAATAAACACACCGGGTCTCGCTGACCTTAACCATTCCAGATATTGTGGGATTTAATTCCTCCATTTGCTTTATGACTTGATCAGAGGTTGGGTAAAATTATTCTAGATATTTCAAGCTACTCACAAATCTAGGCTTTAATTCACTCACTCTGTCATCTCCTGACACGGACAAATGTCTAGCAAGCTTCCACAAAGATGATTAAAGATGATCACATACCACACATATGAACATATAGTAAAACGTGCTTTTCAATCAAGGTCCAAGCTTTTAAACAGCCCCGAATTTGCACCATGGAAAAAGGATCGAACTAACAAATCTTATGTCATGGTTTCGTTGATCCATTCCCTTCAGTCACATGGAAAGTGAGGATTCTCTCCACCCCGCCTTCGGTCCAAGGAGTGCATTGCTTATTAATTTGGCCCGGCTTGATTTGGGAATTTGTTTTGTACAAAACCTTGCTCGTACCTTACTTGCTGATTATGATAACAGTGAGACAAAAACAAAATTATTTCTCAAATTTTGCAGTTGATTTTGTTCAACTTTACTCTCGCTTCTCGCCATATCGAACTTATTTCCATCTGCACTTATCTGTTCAGTACACACGACCGATATGAAGTGATAGTACTCGTAGTAGTCGTCTGCGCGAATGTGCATACAATTCACAAAGCAAGTGCATACTTACATCTCCTTGTTCCCGATCGATTCGGTTCATTGCTTGTTTGTAACCGGCATAGAACCGATGCAATGTACGACGAAAAGCCCATTCCAGGCAGCAATTACGGCCGGTAGTGTGTGCATTCAATTCGGTACGGCGTGGATCACCACCGCTTTGGGACTGTTTCCGTTTTTCATAGCTTTGTTGCCCGTTTTCGGATGTCAGTTCTTCCGATAGGTTAACATCATCGTCCGAACCAACGGCCAGTTGGTCACAATACAAGGCCAAACTGATGTTTGAATCGAAGTCACTTTCATTAGATTCCATCGTCTACCTAGTGTTTGATGTCTGCGTGACAATATATATTGCATACGAATAAAAGTACTCTCGTCAATGTGAATGTGATCTACTGAACACGTGGTGTTTTTCAATCGGTTTCTTTTATTTCAAGATTCAACTTGCATTTAAAATACTACTCAGCTGTTATTATCCAGTCAGAAGGGATGTTGGCCAATGCGATCATCTTAATCGTCTTTTTCCAGGAAGCAAGATGATTCTGGGGCACAAACCACCTCGAAATTGCCGTCTTCATTGGGATCAATTTCCCTCAAGTTATCGTGATAACCCTGTGCTTCCTGAACAGAATACCACGGTGGGGCTGAAAATAGGGGAATCACAAACATAAAAGACAAAAAGAGGATTATTTCATTCGGTTCTAAGTATCCTTCCAGATCGTACTAATATATTGCATGGTTCATCATGACTGTTCATGATTTAAGAGCCCATTTAGGGATCTCAAAAATGATTCGCTTTGCTCGAAGTCAATCTTCAGAACGGGGATATGTTTGCACATCGAAATGAGTACTGCGTATGAGTGGAAGCACAAACAGATGAATTAATGTTGCAAGTTTTGAATGGATTCTCCGTCCAGGTATGCGAGGGAATACAGTTTGATCGACATTGCGCTTGAGTCCGATAGAACAGTCTCCTTGACTAACAGTGGTTGCTCAAGTCACAATCAGCGTACCAGCGTGGGCCTAAGCCAGTCGTGCCAGGCAGTGGCGCGGCGCACGTTTGGAGACCAGATCGATACCACGTTATCCCATTGGCTGCTTGCTGTCGGATGACATTGTGGTGTGATTGAAAGGCGAGAATGCTGATATGTACACTGCGAAGGTCATGTCGTGAGTTGTGTCAACCAATTAGGATGAGCGGCCTTGATTTGAAGACAAAAAGATATAAATTAACTCAAGTGAAATGCTACAAACAAAAGGAGTCAATCAAGTTGTGAACTTGAAAATGGATAAAAGTAAGTGACAATCTCACAGGCTCAAATCGCAGACCGATACTCTATAAATGCCCCAGATTTTCATTTTATAATTGGAGATTTTGGACCATTTCAACCTGACTGTTCTCGTCTGAGTTAATGGGGACGGACGTTATCGACCTAGAAACAGGATTTATTGAGCGGAAAGCAAACTTAGGAATAGCGATTAGGCGTTACGCAAAAATGTATGCTCCCGGTGAATCGAACACTTGTACGAGCTTAGGGCCGACTGGACATGCATGTGCCAGATACGCAGTGACACTCGAGAATTCGATGGTGCGATTCTCTTGAAAATAGGTACTCATATATGCATACAGACAACTGTATTGGAAATACTTCCTTGTGATTTATTGTTCATGCCGTCAGTAACAAGCTGACAAGAGTAGAATAACGGATTTTCAAACAGTACCACTTTTTCTAAAACTGGTCCTACCATATAGGCAGTCGATCACAAACAACCGTTGTCCTCAAGTTACCGACTCAGTCAGTTCTAAAGCATGGTTGTTCTAAACGGTTTTCAATCAGGTCAATCGCTGGTGAATGGACTCATCGATGTAACATACGATTACTTATATGTGGCTAGCTCCTGCGTGTGGATAAGTCCGCTTCTTGGATGTCTCTAATTGCGGCCGCTCATACGTTGCGGTCGTAGCGAGGTCTGGACACTGCAAAATCCATTTCTTGTGCCAAATGCATACTCCGAAAACCGACTGAAGAACTGATCGCTTCATGTTCGTCTTTATAGTGCCAACCCGCGTCTTCATTTGGCCACCAAAGCGACATTTCCAGTCTGAACAACAGACTCCTTTTCGTTAATCCCTTCTCCCGTCGGCGGGGAACATAACCTAGCCACTTTAGGTGACGTCTTTGGAAAAACGACGAAAACCACTCGACGTTCATACAGTGCTGGGGCACAGCAGCGTTTGAGGCGTAATCATACCACTTGATTTTCGTCATATAACCCCAGGCATCAATGGTCAGAACTTGCTAGCCGGTTTGTATCGTCTACCCTCAGTGGCCAGATTTCGCAAACATACGTAAGTTCGCATGGTGACTTATTTCGCTACGAGACCACAATGCTTTGCGAGGTGATGGAAAAGCTCTCCTGGCGTAATCTACGAGGAGCTTAACCTCGTTTCTCATTTGACCGGTCGGTTGGATAGTAGAGCCCAGGTACTTGAAGTGAAGCGCCTGTTCCAAAGTATTGCTAGCCGTGTGCATACAAGATGTCGGGTCTTGTTAAGGTGTGATGGCTTAGCATACAATCCCGTCTAGGACCAGCTGTACGGTTGTAGAACGATATCGTCGGCGAACTTGACACCAAGTGATTAGAGCCATCGGTCTATTGTCGAGTGCTAGGTTATCATAATTCAGTCACTTATGGGTGGTCATCTGTCGGTAGCAGATCAAGACCTATCCTCACCCGATTGACAAGTTGTTGGCTTTCGTGTAGCCAGTAACTTCAGTGTCACCGTTGTAGATCGAGATACCGTGTCGGTGATACCCTCACTTCAAGATGGCTTTAGTCTGCTGACAAATCGAACTGCATATTAGTGGGGGGTATGGGTAAATTCGTGCAAGTTGTGAACTGAAACCGCGTCAAAGTTTGCTGTTTGATTTATTTAGACGTGAGAAATCCCAATATGTGACTAACATGCTCGTTCTCAGTCATTCGTGATCATTCTCAAAATATAATATTAAATATGCTTGGCAATAAATTAGACGAGGGATGGCAGGCTACAGTCCTCACACTCCGTAACACACCAACGGTTGTGTGTGTGTGTATGTGAAACGCATGGCGTTAGAAATTTCAAGTTTGGGGGCTGCGATTCACATTCATAGCGCAGATCTGTAAGGGATTCGAGAGACTTTTCGGGGTAGCGAAGTTTCAATATTTCCACACAAAAGGGAATCGAAGAGACGAATGCAGACAGCCTCAGCTGTAAGTAAGACCCAGGATTTCACCAATCGCGTCAAACTACTTGGTAGATTAATCTGACCGTTTCAGCAACATTCACCAGGTTGTTGGAATCAACCCAATGTGAACACTGGGAAAACACAAGTTGGCGAACAAGCTCGTTTTCAGTGATTCGTACTCAAGCCATTACATCACAATATATTTGGAAGATTTTTTCTTAGAAGGAATTGGATCAGTCAGATAAAAATATGGGTGGGGAAGGGATTTGTGGTGTTACACGCATAAATTGAATACAAATGAACGTGGGAGACGCTGCTCCGCTCATGGCCAATCGATGCAATTAGTACTTACCTCGTGAGGACTTATCTCATCCAGTTTGTTAACAGACAACCACTGCGATTTCTTAACAGGTGTTTGTTTTTAGGATTTTATAAGCCGATGCGCGATAGGGGATGCTCATTCAATCATAACTGCTGGAACAAAGGAGGTATTTTCACTATATTTTGAAGCTTGAGAGTGGTGGAAGAGACATGCTCCATAGCTGTAGGATTCACATACCTGAAGAAGCAGATGGAACAGCACCATACCCTGACATTCGATGGCTCAGGAGCCACATTAAGTCTAGTTCGAGGTTGTAAGGGTAACGATCCGGATGACAACGAGTTGAATCGTAACAAATGAAG
>LUCM01010366.1:267589-280017 GCA_008360955.1 Fasciolopsis buskii
GTTTGGAAGAATAACCAGTAGTCCGTTGACGCGAATCGCCAGTTTGGTAACGAAACAAAGAACATCGGATATTAAAAGTAAGAGTCGCACACGATTGATTCAGCTCAAAGATCGCAAATAAAAGATAGACTATGGAACTGACTTGCTGAGTCTAATTAAAAATTTTACAAAATTTAAAACGGGACCAATCGCAACGATTGCATATCTGTTTGGTTTGCCTACGATTTGAAACTGATTTGCACGGGAGCACAATGTGCGAACATGAACAGGTTGGAGATTGGTGGAAAACATTTTGAATCAAGTCAATTGGCTATTGGGAATTTGTGCCATAAGAGTGGTGTTTCGGAAAGTGGAAGAACATCGACAATTGAATGCGGATTATTTTGGTTCTGACTTGGCTTGTCAACTCCATCATTTGCAGTGGGTGTTTGACCCCGTTCAGAACTCGGTTGCGGGCTGGATGTTGTTACCAGGGGTTGTGATGAGCTTGCGTGAACGTCAAATGATGCATTCCGGCACATCTTCACGCTAGACTACGCAGACAACTAGCCAGTGGAAACCGTGACGATGGACTATCGTAAAGTCCAAACATTCCTCGCAGACGGAATGAATTCTATCAACTAGGATATTTCTAGTTCCGTATATGACGCATGATTTGCCAATAAAACTAGAACTTGTTCCCAGTCTTTTGTGCTCTTCTCGGTGTCTTACTTTGCGTAGTTCGGGTCAGAATCAACCCAATGCCCGCGGATAACATGTATCCATTCGTTGGTCAAACTAACCAAGTTCCGTATACGGAATTCAAGTCCAAATATTGCAGGACCAATCCTAGTGGCAGTTTTCACCCATTTTTACACACTTTATAAATTTTATATTTACTGACCAAAAGAAAATGAAATTCATTAATTTGAACATTGTTCATTATTTTTTCCTGTGATTTCTGATAAAAATGCATGTTCGCTATCAAAGGTTGACCGAGATATTATTCAGTATCCAGCTGTCCTGTGGTCATTTTACTTACTGTATCGCACGGGATTAAAGCCGATTGAATTTAGGCTTCTCTTAAAACTCCAGTTTCGGTTTTCTCAGCGAAATCCAATTCAAATTCGGGCAGGGTTTCTTGACAGCGCTTAGTGGTAGATCATTCATTCAATGTTTGAGCTTACTGTGTATTCATATTACCTGAACCTGCATTGTTACCTTCGGTAGATAACTCACTTTAAAGTTTGATTCCGTGCCAGAGGTCAGTATTCCAGAAGTGATTCATGAAATTTGGCTGTAATGCATGGAAAATGGAGAAGCTTATTTGATTGCTGAGAAAACAAATGCGGCATGCAGTATGCCATGGATGTGATTTCACTTTGCTGGGCAACCTCAGAGGTACGGCAATGTGAGTCTCCTCGTGCATGATGTATATGGTTACTACTCGTAAGTAGCTAATAACGAATCGCATTTTGCAGTGAACAGTGGACGAATGGCATCACCTTCGCACTCCCTAATGTGCTGCTATCTTCTTCGGTCACTTTGGTGACTCACGATCTTTAATGCTATCTGGATACTAGAACTATTTCTCATGTGCAGTTTATCCTTACAAATTGCTCACAGTTTCATTTAACTCATCTTTTCGGTATTTTCGAAAAATTATTCTGAAAGTTTACAAACTGCCAACATTAAAGAATACCTGACAATTTTTCCAGTTTGATTGACGCTTTCGTATCATAATTTACTACCCTTACGATCTTGTTTGTAAGTTGACCTGGATTGGTTGTTTGCCAATTGAATTGTGATTGGTGTTTCATACACTTACCTCTTTCTCGTCAATACACTCACCTGACAGCTATGTACATGCATCTTCATGGCACCCGCTGTCGACTTAAGTCTGTTCGTGATCTCGGATTTCATGGCTCAATCAATCAAGCGTGAAAGGGTGAACAAGTGAGTCCATGATATCACGCGCCAAGTTAGTGAGGAAGACAGTCAAGTGTAACCGCATCACTGTGCACAGACTACTAGCACGTTACTCCCTGGCCCGTACAAAGTGACCCGCACACCTAGGTAGGTCTCGTGAGAAGAGCACCCAGACAACGAAGCGTCAGCATGCACGGTAAGTCACTCAATTGGATCAATTTCTGAGGCCCTGCCAAAAGTACAAGGCAGTGAAATCAATCCAAACCTACCGAGTGGGTTCGTATTAGAAAATAGTATGCATTAATCGGTATGTGACGCAAGCAGCGTAAATGTGCGCTAAGCCCCAAAGTTACATCCCTAGCTTATCCAAGACGAATCTGAAAGACGAAATGGTTCGACGGGTCAGTATGAACAAAAATATTGTGCTCATGAATACATCCAAATAAGATACGAGATCAGCATAGGAACGGTGGACTACTAGCATGAATCCGGTCATTTTGCAGCTTTGAGTGCAACGAGGAACAAAATAGATCAGGTGGAGCACATAAGACTCACATTTCGATTACTCAGTCTCAAAGTGCCTGATTTTTTTTCCAATTTGGGATGATTGCATTTGCTGTTTATTTGTTCGTAGAGCCCAACCAATGCTTTAGCTAGGCCTGGTGAATGGTGAAATACAGGCATAACTAGTTGTGTCAGTTCAGCGGATAACTTCGCACTAACTCTTTTCAAACGTGGTTCTCAGTGCAATGACTGCATGGTATTCAGCTTTTGATGGATCTGAGAATTTATGCTGATCGAGGTTCAGATTGTTGTTCTTCATGGAGTCCTGATCGTTTGCCTCGAAATTTTAGATTGCAAATGTTTCATCGCCCCTCTGGATGATGTGCTCAGTGCATGGTCTGGAACCCCAATAATTCTCTACTCTTTTGCGAAAGATGTTTAATAGATTTGAAAGTGTGCACCAAATGCTCCGTAATTAGACAAAGAAAAGAACACGGCACTTTAGGGGTTATCGCAGTATGATGTGAATAAAAATATAAAGAACCGAATTACAGAGAATGGAATAGCATATATTATCAGATAAAGCTGGCTGGATGATCCACCTGTAGGCGAATCGTTTATAAACAAGCGTGGATAGGTACCCATGAGATCAGAACGGTCGGCACTGTTCTGAACGGAGAAAATAAAGCATACAGTCGCTCAGAGAAGCTGACGATGGTGCTGTGATCATTGGACCAGTTGATGTGTTTGGTCACTATCGTTCGTAAATGCTCGTTAACAGGATTGCAGAGAGAAATTTTCGCCGAATGTTATGTTATCAGCACAAACCACTAACAAACTCCGTGAAAAAAACATGACACGCTATAAGACACCTGTTTTAGGGTGGAGCTATAAAGACTCGGCATCATAACAATGGAGGGGTTGTACGCATCAAGACCGAATGACGTAAAGAGTGTATCAAAAAATCGATGCGCTACGTATTTGTTTTTTATTGTGAATTATATAATGTCAATAACACATCTACCAACAACACTGTCTTATTAACATTATATCATTCATGATTTAAAAAATGATCGATTTGTGTGATTAGTGATCGCCGAATTTTATAAATTTGCTTTGCACCGAGCTACAGGCGAGCAGTTTCAGCAAAACGATCCTAGGCAGACAATCGACACGAAAAAGTTGCAATGCGGCACAATTGCCACATGGGTGTCTGCTGCAAAGGGTAAAGTCCACCACGCACCAATCGGATCGCAAATGCTAAACAACTGTTTCACTCTAGTTGACGAATAACGTCGCCGTGGTAGGCCGTTTGTGAACATTATTGGGAGGTTAGTTTTAAAAATTTGCGAATAACTTTGCAAAAGTTCCGACTAATTGTGCGAAAATCGCAAAATAAAATGGTATATTAGTTAACAGAATTGGCTCTGTGTTACTTACTGCATAAGCAGACTATTTCTAGGCATGAAAGTGAAGTGGTTCAGCGATGCACGTGTGTGTGTGTGTCTGTGTGTGTTTGTGTGCGCTCTCTCCAGTTCGTTAACGCATATGTCGATGCGACAATTTCGATATGACAAAATTTTTTTACAATTGACAAAGTATGACCAGGATTTTCGACGCAAACGTTATGACTTACGCCTCGTGTTCTGACTATTACCACTCGTCAGGTATATGTATATAGTGCTAGCCTATCAAATCATAGCCGCACTTGGATATTACGCAGTTGTTTAGTTAACACAGTCGCATCGGAACTCATAGAAGTATGTTTGGATGATCAACCCCTGTCAACGAGTTGCCGAATGGAAAGTTTTGGCAGTCTCATGGGCATTCGGACCCGCAAACCTCAGGTTTGAATGCTGCAATGTTGACCACTCGACTAACAACAATCGTGCGGGTGATGACGTCCTTCTTGGGTCAGTTCACTTCAACTCAGCTCCACTTGTTTCAATCTTTCTCGGACAACTTTAGTCACATTTCGGAACATTCCTTCATCGAAAATTGGTAAACACGTTACCACATCTGAATGCTTCGACTGCATATTTGTCCTTTCGCGTTCCCGTCGAACTAGTAAACAAACGGTTATCGACACTGTCCACCTTCCAAAGTCCGAATCCGTCGCGTACGAAGAAGTTACAAAAACCACCAGTTGAAGATAGTCCTCCAGCATTTTTGACTGCATTGAGCCATTACGTCACTTATTCTTTTTCAAACAGTTTGGTGGCAGACAAATCATTCTTCATTAATTTGTTCAGAATCACGTTCGCCCCATCTTCGTCTATTACTCTTCACTGATCGGCCTTAATCAGGAAAGGTTTTCACATGCGTTACCGAAGAATGTCTATCATCAGTTATACTAGTCACCATTCATTGAACGGTTTTAATTTACACAATGATGTCTACGACACAATCTCCAGTAAAATACTTGCACACCGCATTCACTCATTACTTAATAATCTATCTTCATCTTATTCGTATTCATCTTCCCCGTTCAACGTTCACACTGGTTTCCTGTCCCGTCACTATTCACCTCTTCTACAGTTGGAGCGAATTCTAGTTACTAGGGGCAAAATCATGACAGAACTCCGCGTCGATCTCCATGAATGAACATGTGTCCCGGTTTCGTCAATTATTCGTCTAATTCCACGTTGCTGGTGTTAGCTTTCCGATGTTTTTGACTGAATTGCACTTCTTAGCCACGAGAAATTTGTTACACCATACAATGCAGCGCATTAGGATGAAATACAATACAATACAATACATTCTGTTTGCCTACGATCCCAGTAGTAATCGGTCAAATTTCCCGAATTTCTGCGTCATCAGCATCAGCATCATCCAAGTCATCATCACTCACCGAAAGACAAACGGGTTTAGACGAATAGTTGGCCTGGCTTCACGAAACGACCGAACTCCAGTTTAGGGAGACCGCATTCCCTATTTCGGACAGGAAATAAACATTGGGTTATCATATGCATCCAAATTCAACTTTTAGGCATTCTGACATTTGTTTATTTCATTGGCACTGAATTTTCCGTCACCGGGGTTGAAAATAGCCTAAGGAAGAACGGGTCAAATTGTAACAAATGGAAGGACCGTTGTCTAGTGGTTGACACTTTGACGATCTGATGGGCCGTGGCTGTCGTACTAATTCTCACTCTAATCGCGATCACCCCTCCGGGATGGAGGTACTTGAGTACATTCGCAGCAATGAATCAAAATTGAAATCTGTAGTTAATAGACCAATGCAAAATCGTGTATGAGAGAGAATCCAGGCAATTAATTTTGCAATCACCCCCCAGTGATGTGATTATTTCTATTCGCCTATCCATGCGCATTTTTTGATAGACAGAAATCACTCAGTATCATTCGCGAGATCGTCCCTGAAAGATCGGCGCGAGTTGGGAATTCGGAACTGAAGCAAAACGTGGGAAAATGAATTTCATAGTCACGAGTCTGAACTGGCAGATACGTGCGATTCCGTGACACTAAGGTCAGTCGAACCATTTTGGGTTTGACCTGGCTATATCAATTAAGACCTTACAATGACGTTTATCGGTAACTGGGTTGGATTAAAGTATCATCTCGATCGTCCCAGAGAGCACAAGTAGCCTTGTTGAAATCGATTTCAGTCTACAAAAAGTTAGGAAATGTTTGCTATTTTATTTCATCTTCAATTGGGCAAACCCTAACAATCGCAACCATGTTCTTTTCTCGTTTATTTTATTTTGAAACGGTACAGAATCTCATTGAAATCTTATCAAAGATATTGGGTATTATGTCCAATTAATGGGTGAGATTTCGAAACTGTTCCGAACTGTCACTCGATTAATCTGCTGACATCTAATTTTGACAGGCTTCCCACATGACGTGTTTTGCGCAAACGTATACACGCCGGCTACCTACCTGAGTGTGTTATCCTTTATCAGAAAAAGTCTTGTTTTCGAATTGTTTCTTCGAGTCCAGAGCAGTTCTGCTTTTACTTTCCACACAAACAGATAATCAGTTCTTTCACGCAGACGTTTTGCGGAAGCGAGTGTCCTTGTAGCAGCCCTTTTGTGGCAGAGATGTTCATTAATCAAGGGGCTACTGAAAACTGTCGAACTTACATGCACACTGCGGAAATTAATGAATAATCAAATTGTAGCCGAGACCCAAGGGTGAGGATGAAATTCATCAGCCTAAAACGATCCCAGACTGCGAATTATCTGGATTCGTATGGTTCTGACCAGATAATCTCATGACTGCATATTCCGTTCAGATTACATTTGCAAATGAAAACGTATGAAACAAATGAATGCCTTGTATATGGGTTGTACACTGTGGCTTCCTTCGAATTAGTAATCCGTACTTCGAATAGTGAGGCAAAATGAACCACGTCATTTCCCCGCTGCGTGTGACCATGTTCACCTCCCATGATGAATGATCGGATTGTCTGAAAACTGCGTTTGTTTTGTTGTTCTCGATCAATCCTGTTGTCTTCTAGTCCCTATTTTGCACATTGTCCACGATTGATCCAACCACGGGAAATTTGAGACCGAACCATCAAGTAGATCATATAAACGACTAGATGTGTCAGTTTAGGTGACATTTTTCATTCAATATTGGATTTTGGATGCGGTTTGTTTGATGTGGTTTATCCAAAAGACAAAATGAAGTCGTCCGTACGTTTGATTGTTTCCAGGTGTTGCGCGACTGATAGCGCTGAGTCATGATCAGGATAGATGTCCCTTGTGTTTTCCAGCATTGAATTGAGGGCTGTGAGAGTTCTCGGACTGTTCTGCCAATGTAATTGTCACGGGAACTGCAGGTGAACTGGTACAAGGGATGTGAGGCCGAATGTGACATCCGACTGGATTCACGTTGATTCAAGAAACATCCTCCATGCGATTGACAGAATGTGAAAATCTGCTGCCAGGGACTATCAGATATGTAGCCGAATCGGGTTTGTGACAAGCATCCTCGAAAGTGTGGTCTCCCTGGGATGTCACTTTGGAGCAGGCGGTCATCTTCTTTGATCTGTATGCAATAGAATGGACTACGGAGGAAACCAATTCTCTAATACTGAGTCACAAAACTCGATTGGGTCATAAACCCCACAGATCACTCACATCTTGCCAGCCATCCGGAGGATTAGTCTTGAACCAACGTGAATCTAATCGAATGTCACTTTATTTCACGGACAATGAAACATGCTTAACAAAAAGTGTTGTCATGACATAATTCACGTGATGTCAACATTCGACTCATAATTAAGAAACCATGGGAGCAATGAATAGCAGTTTCATCTAGTTCCGGTGCGATGGATATTCACCGCTAATGATTCCTAGCAAGGATGAAATAGCTGTACAGTGCTTCCATAGTTTTTTAATGACGAGTTGAGCGATTGTATCAAGTGATAAATTATTTCATGAAAACATGTAAACGGCATTTTATTATTGTCTGGTTCTTTGTTATTTTTGTTTTACGTAAGCTGCGTGACAAATGATTGGTATTATTCGATGCGGTGTTTGGAATGGTCCCTAGCTGATCAGCAACGTGCCCTCCCGGCGTACCTAGACACGCATCGGAATCGAAAGTGCCACTATCTGATACATAGATTCTCAGTCCCGCTGTTGTTCTAACCCACCAACTGTCAGCTTTAAAACACTTTCCGCTTGGTATTTACATCGGCAGAACAGACCGAAACGTTTTGCAAAAGATGTTTGAACACGTTCCCAAATGATTGGTCAAATGGTTGTCTCAAAGCACAACAAACATTTATCCGGAGGGTGACCCGAGATCATTGGTCGAAAAGTCGTGATCTATCTATGCTTTTTATGTCCTGGAAGTGTGTGTGTGTGTGGGGGAGATTCGTTTTACTTCTGTCCATGAGAATAGAAGGGAATACATGACAGGGAACTGTTTCCACGGAACGTGTTCTAGAAATTCACACGTGGTAGGAAATGCTCACTGAGTGTCTGTTAGGAGGTGTCAATAAGCAATAAACAAGACATGATTCCTTGCCTCTGGCGACTTCTGTACAGACCCAGAAGTTTAGGCGTGTATTGGCAAAATTCGGTGCGACCATTTTGCGCTGCACCCCGACTTCATGAACATGCCACAACGAGGGACCTCTTTCCCAAATGTCAACTGCGCTAGCTGTCACGTGAGCTAAGTGATAGGTATTTGTTTTGTCATAATTCGTATCATTAATGTGAATCGGACAGTGGGATTGTTATAGTTCTGGCATAGAAATTTCTACTCGTTCAAGGCCTTTGAGGGAAAAAGCCCCAGCAACTTTTCCGAGACTTCCTTCGTGTCACAGGGCAGATTTGCATGGTACTAGGTGCATCCCTGGGTTGCGGATAAGCGAAAGGCCAAAATCCAGGTGTTTAGCCGTGAATGAGTTGAGCTCAGGCCCACCGAATAAGCTGCCTGGAAAGCGATCTCCCTAAATAGTGCCACAGGTACTCGTGGCGAATGTGGTCCACCGATCAAATAAAACCACTGACCTTGTTTTGTTCCACTGATTCCGCAAGGGTTTCCAAAAGAGGTGTATGAACCCCTAAACGGGTTACCAGCTCGTCTGGATTGATTCTGCTGCCTTGCACAAAGCGCTCAGTTGTGCAATGGCTAGAGTTGTGTTCTCGAACAAAAAGGCGTATTCTGGAGTGGGCCACAGAGTAGCAAAACAAACCACAATGTATACAATTTTTAATATGACTGCTTTTTGTGTGAACTTTCCTCACTCTCCACGTATTCACGACAGCCACCATCCCCTGTGCGCAATCGTTTGTTTCCCCATTGATTCGTGTTATCCTTCCTTTCAACCCATTCGCTAACATTCTTCAGGTTCTGCAGTCGGCCATTTACTAATATTACAACGGTTCTCCCGGCTATAACGTATCTACCATTGTCCATCAGTTCCACATGATCGCTGCTATTCGAATTATTCGTACACGAAGTTGTCAAATAGGTCACTTCGCCTTTTTCACCTTAGGGGTAGTGTTTTCATCATCATCGAACCACTGGTCAAAACAAAGCAGATTTATTTGGGACCTGGTCAGAACCGAATAGAACGTCATTGCGTCCGACTTAAAGCGCATTGCGATTGGTCTATTGATTTGTACTGTGTGGTTTTCTAACTTCATCTTTCATCGCCAAATGAATCAAGACCGTTTGGTGTTGTGTTGATTCATCCGCACACGTACGTGGACAAAGACTTGCATTATAAACAAACGTTTTACTTCTCCACTCAGCTAGGTGTTAGTTGTCTTATCCGGATGAGTGAAATCGACTTTCGACAATTGGCAACGGAACACCATTTTGAACGACCGGAATCGATCGAATTCGCGCAATGGCTTGACGCTCAAGATTCCCTAGCATCCGTTCGAAATCAGTTTCATAAACCAGATGCTCAATATATTGAAGACACGACCGATGTGCATTTCGAGAAAAATGAACCAAATGGCACTATGCCTTCGATCATCTATCTTTGTGGTCATTCACTAGGTTTGCCACCTATTTGTGTTCAAAATGATCTCATTTGTGGTTTGAATCAGTGGGCACGTCTTGGTGTCCTTGCCTATATGTACGGTCCGATGCCTGCTTCCAAAGCCGACTCGTGTATTCTTGACCAGTTTGCAAGTGAAATTGTTGGAGCTCAGCCGGACGAGGTTGCTCTGACAAACAATTTGTCTGTGAACATGCATCTACTACTAGCCGCATTTTACCGACCAAATGGAGTGAAAAATTGCATTTTACTTGAAGCGGATGCATTTCCAACGGATTATTATGTTGTTGAATCGCAAGTGGCATGGCATGGACTAAGTCCCAACGATTGTATTATCCAAATCCGGCCACGTGAAGGAGAATGGTGTCTAAGAACGGAAGACATTATAGCCGAGATACGTGAGAATGCTTCCAGGCTTGCACTGATTTGGCTCCCGGGAGTGCAGTACTTAACCGGTCAACTTTTGAATATGGCTGATATCACTCGAGCAGGCCACGAATTGGCTCAATGTCCAGTTGGATGGGACCTGGCACATGCCATTGGTAATGTACCATTGGAGTTGCACGCATGGGATGTGGATTTAGCTGTCTGGTGTTCATACAAATATCTAAACGCCGGCCCCGGATCTGTGGGCGGATTGTTTGTGCACCAGAGGCATCATCATCAACCAGGTACACATGGACCTAGGCCGGGATCGATATCCGTCTCTCAGACCGGACCAAAGTTGACCGGTTGGTGGAGTCATCAGGCTGAGACACGTTTTGATATGACTAATCAAATGGAACTAGCCCCGGGAGCTGCAGCTTATCGGGTCTCCAATCCTCCATGGCTTTCCATGATATCACTTAGGACGAGCTTGAACATCTTTTATCAATGTGGTGGTATGAAGATGGTGCGTGAAAAATCTATCCGCTTAACTGGTTACTTGGATTACTTGCTTCGATCAAGTGAGTATGCTCTGCCGGGGGATAGCTGTCGTATCATCACTCCATCGAGTCCGTCAGAAAGAGGTGCTCAGATTACTATCTGGTTTAAACAAGATGTGGAACGTTATTTTCGTGAACTGACACGTCGAGGGTGTATCTGTGATATGCGACGACCGAATTGTATTCGGGTCAGCCCTAGTCCGTTGTACACCAGTTTCGTGGATGTAAGGAATTTCGCTCAATGTATGCACTCGATAGTTCGAACTCTAGAAGTTCGGGATCACTGATATCATTTTATTTGCATAATTACATTTTGACGAGTGAGTAATTATCGATGACATGTTCTGATCAAAGGCGAGTATCGTCGAAGCACGTACACAAAAATTCACCTTGGTTTATTGGACGACTGATTTCACTTTTTACCGGGACATGTTCCTTGGGCTATATCTGATTTGCACTTGCCCAGGCTATTGTAATCATATCATGTGGTTACACGGTTCTCTAATCCGGAAAATGTTCTCTATTTGATATTCGTTTCAGTTGCAGTGTTCTTTATGGTTATATTGTCTTAATACACGTTTCCACACCAGATTCGTTCCTTATCCTGTGCACGTGACATTTTTCGAACCCCGGTTTGAAGCATGCGAACTGGGAGTAACAAATGAGCCGGTTTTTCGTGCCTCATAATTGGTCAAGTGCTCCAAATCTCACAGACATTAGAATCGGGGCACTGGAAAGGGCAAAGATACTTGAGTGTTAGTTAAGTTGAAGGGTCCCTAATCAATAATCAAAAGGCCGTCCACGCATGGCATTTACTCCTGGCAGCAGGTTGTGCACTATGTGAGAAAACCAAACCTAACGGCATCCATTTGGTAAATAGTAGTTTTGGGATTTTCAATCAGGGAGTTCAAGGATTGTTGATGTAATGATCCGTCTTTTCTATCTCTCCAAGACCTAAAACCTGTTGCATAACTTCAGCTCAGGGAGAAGTTCGTTCTGGTTCTTTACGTGGTCGAATAGACGAGTGGTCCCATGAGTTGCTACAGTTTTTTATTGACAGTTTGCCACCTGTTTACCCGGTTGGCTTTATCAATAAAGGAAGTCACAATTGTTCAATGTTTGATCATTTGTTTGTGATCGGAAAAACAATGGCTACTTAAGTGGCGATGGAATCACGTGATCAGAATAACAGTGAATAAAGACCATGAACGACAGTCGAAAAACCGCGAGAGTCCAGACCAACCAGTCACTAGGAAGACGGTGTTTCGAAGAAAATCCATCAGAATGGCTGTGCAAAGGGATTGTCATTGTGGTCAGATAGACAATTTCCGTGCCGTAGGTCTCTGATGAACAGCTCACTTTTTCCAATAACTTCTCGGTCCCTCGAAAACTAGGAAGCACCCTTAGCCAAACATGAGTTCTTATGGCTTCAGGGATGCAGAATCAGTCTTGGTAATGCTATTTCACTATCCAGCTGGCATCAACCGGATTGGACGTAACTAAGTCGAAAAGTGGTCAGTTGAGCACGAAAGTCCTAGAGAATATATATATATATTCCTTGATAATTACCACTGAGCACATTGAGAAAACACAAGTTGGCG
>LUCM01010366.1:283617-310956 GCA_008360955.1 Fasciolopsis buskii
CCCCAGACGTCTTCTGTTAATCGTTGTATACATTTTTTCTAGCACTTTCCAACTTATCCCGTCAGGTGAAGACAATTTGGCATTTGTGTTGTAATTCTTTGAGTGTCAGAAAATGTTCCCGCTTAGGTGACAGGCAATTGTGACAGGTCTCGTTGACAGGTGAGGTGAATGGGTTCGTCTAGCTGTCTTATGCGATTTTAGGTGTCCTTCTCAATTGCTGTTCATGACAGTAGGTGCGGTCCTGGATCCTAGTTAACGTCGGTAGAATCATGAACTCACGGTTTTTCGGTATTGGTTTGGCAACTACTCCCCGTGATTCGAGAGGCATCAACTAATCCGAATCAGAGATGGTCACCCTTTCCCGTACTGGCTGTTATTTATTGCCTGAACTAAGTCCACTCATAAATTCGTATCATCTCCGTGGGAAGAATCGATTCACTCGTGATTGTGGGAAGTGTTTAGTTTGAGTTTTTTTGCACGCAAATAGATGATAAGTCCATTTAAGAATCAGATGGTGATTCGTCGGCGGATTTTCGTCTGTCAGGCAAGGCTAACGTTCAGAAAGGGGACACAAGGCCCGAAAGTATTGGTTTTTCTTCTTAGTAGTATGTTTTGCATATGGATAGATGAACAAAATTTGCCCCGGGGCATGCGATCGGTTTCGCGGTTATTAGTGCTGTTCGGGTATTTTTCTGTTCAACCATCCCTATTCTATGTTTGGGCAGAAGAATACCGAGTACGCATACCTGAAGAACGGCAATAACAGCGAAACGTACCACTGAGATTTATAGCGAATAGTTAAATGACACATCAGTGTGTCTGATGGAGCGATGATCTGCTGTAATGGATTCAGGGAAGATTGGTGACTGACAGAAGTGTCGCAAAAATTGCTCAGGTGCTCATCGGGAGTGGACGGATAAACAGTCAATCAGACACAAACAAACAAACAAACAAACACACAATCTGAGGGACTTTCAGCACAAGTTCGACTCAGCCATGCTGTTTCATGCACACACACGTGGTGATCGACAGTCATACTTTGGATGTACTCAGCATCACCTTTCCTAGTACGTTTGCATTCCGATTTTACCGAGAACCTCCATCCGTGGATCCGCGAGTGGTCGTGATGAGTACAGCTCAGTCTGTCTCATTAGTCTGACCAAATGAAAAATGCGGTCATCGTCTGCGAAATTCGATCAAGTCATTGATCACTCACGCACCTCAGATTCCACTGGGCCTTGTTGAGTTTCTAACCGTGACTGACACGGGGTTTGGTTATCCAATGTGCATCCTGCAAGCAACCGAGTCAGTATCCATGCGTGTTTAAACTTGGGTGTTTTCCTTTGGCTTCAGTTTCAGATCGTTTTGGATATCTTGGCGCACCCAGAAATCGTCGGAGCTGAGCAGATTTCGAAGTAAATATCATGTCAGTTAATCAGTTCCAGCTTCATAGAGCTCACAATTGTTTGTGAGTAGAGTATGGGATTGGTGTGTTCCATGATTACCTGCCTCATCTTTCACGTACAAACCCAAGGTAATTCGGTCAAACTTACACTCGGAAAACACCAGACTCGAGTTTCCGACTCATCGGGGCTTATTGATGGTGCATAACTTTCATCGAACTCAGGATTTGAGCCTTAGGTTTCTAACTGGAAGACGTATGTATTACCAGTACCTCACGTACTCCTGCCAGACTAACCGGAAGTGTCGAGTCAAGCTTACTGAGGTGTCATTGTCCATGACAGTCACCGGGGCCCGGTAGTCTCAAACGGAAACACGGTACATGTCCCGTTAACTCCAGTTATATCCCTCCTCAAAGTCTGGTCTCCTTACATATATACATGCATGCACACACACATACATACATACATACATACATACATACATACATACATACATGCATACATACATACATGCATATATGCATTCATGCATGCACACATACATACATATGTGCGCATGCTGACATAAGTGAATGCCCACTTGTGCATATGTTTATATGCACACGCGACCAGTTCATTAATATCAGGTCAATGGCCTCGACTATTCCATTTAACTCCTGCTTTCTGCTGTACAACTATGTAGATATCCTACCAACGAATTTCTGACTTCCAGCATAGGAATGCTTGGCTATGAGTGAGGAAAAATGCTGGCGTTTTTCTGGTACGTGATATTATATGATCATACGTCTGCTTCATATGATACGCAAAAGAACTGTACATTGAGGAAGCTATGCTAATCGTTGGATAGGTCCGCTTGTGGGGATGGGTGGGTAGGTGAGTGACTGAATAGTTGGCGAAGGAAAAAAAACGATAATTACAGCGTAGGCGAGGGAAAAACATGTACAGTATAATCACCAGCATCAGTTGGGTTTGAAATGAACCTGAAAAACTTAATACTGATGGACCTAGACGGGGAAACAATTTTGCACGCTACTGATCTAATCACGTGTCACCTTGCGAGTCACCGTGGTTACGCTTTCGGAACTGTGCCTGACTTGTGTCTGTACGATTGTACCCCTGTTTGTGTGTATGTGTGTGTATGTGTGTGTGTGTGTGTGGATGGATGGGATGAGAAATTAGTTCAGTAGCCAAAAAAGCAAATACGATGGGTTCTGTACAAGGAATAGGAGGGAACGTGTGTGTATGTGTTTAGGTATTTGAGAATATTTATGTGCAAAAACTGTTTTGAACAAGTATTTTGACATGGTGGAGGGGGGGGGACTGGAGCCCGAAAATGTGTTATCGCCTGTCATAAAATTTGTCAAAATCCCGACTATCCAGTACTTGCTGTCCCATTGTGATCGACATTTCATTGTGTGCATTCTGATACCATGGTCAACTGACGATTAAGAAACCCATTTGTTTGTGATTCATTTGGTCCGAATTTGTTTGATTTCCATCACGGATGAGTCCAAGTGATCTGCCAAATTCAAAATTTGCGGACTGATTGGACGCTCCGAGGATTGGGCCAAATTTGCGGCGAGGAAATTTACTCCAGCCATAGATGAAGTGAATCGGTCCTCTTTGTTTCCGCGTCCACCAGAATTAGTGGAATATTTTGGGTTGTGATCTGTATCTGGCAGTGATTTGACAATTGACGAGTCGGATACATCCATTGGAGTCACGCGTTCATTCTCATTCCCGTTTTCCCGTTGTTCCCCGTCAATGGGATCTAATTCTGAATCCGTCTGGTCACGCTCCTCCTCTTCCTCGTCATCCTCTACCTCACTATCCGCATCCAGTCCGTCCGGGACCAGTACACCCTCGTCCATTTCGCTCATCCCATCCGAGTAGTAGGCATTCTCGATAACTTCAGATTCACTCCACTGGCTGTGTTTTGACGAGTTAGGTGCGGTGTCCCGTTCACCGTTTGTCTGATGATTTGTCAATGATTTTCGGAATTTTCTGGGCACGCTATCGTCTGATGCTTGACTAAATGAGTCTGAAGATGTAGGTAGCGGAGTGCAAGAATCCGGCGCGTGAAAGCTTCCCGTTTTCGTACGATTCGGTTCCATGTCACATGGGAAGGTATTGGGTCCTTTGGAAAGTCGATTTCCTGATTGGTAGCCAGTTTTAGCCACCCACCCGTGATGCATTGATGAACGTGTGCTAGGCACACTCAAAGTGCCTCCCGTACCTCCCGAGATCATGGCTCCTACGTGGTTCGGTAGAAGTGGCGGGTTCAGAACTGAATTCGGCAAAGGATTGCGACGCCCAAGGACTTTACCTGTGATTTGGTTAGTCAAATACAAAGGGTTAGTTTACGACTGATTTGCTCGAAATTCAACCAACTTAACCACGAAATTATGTGATGCTAACCATTGGGAAATTCCGCCCATATAATGCTTATTTCAAGTCATTCTCTGCCAATTCCAGTTAACCGTTAATAACGCTTAGAAGCAACCTCGCAGCCGTATAAGCGAAATTAAATGCAGTATTGTTCCCTTCTCGGGTATGTTGATTTGCCCGTACGAAGTCTGATTCACGGCTAACAAAATAATCATGGACAATGTGCCAAATCTAGGCCGGGGAAATTCGACGTGACAAACAAAAATGGGACAATTTTCTCTCTGGTACAATGGAACTCCACTTCCAGTCTTTGAGGTGGGAATAATTATTATTGGGGTTACGGGGACCACTACAGGCGCTTATGTCATTTGGTACTTTCTGGCCGACGATTGATGATTTCTGATTATTGTTTGTGAGCTGCTGAGTGATTCCATTGGACATGAACTAGGTTGAAGTCACCATTATTAGTAAATTTCAAACTAGGTAATCAAGTCGCGTTTCTGCTTCGTAAGCAATATGCGTTGTCGTAAATATGTATTGACTTGTACCCAGGATATGACTGCTGAAATCAGCCCCAAACTGCCGAATGACGGTCCTTCCGCCTGATATTTTTGTCCGAAGACTAAGTGAAAAATTGCTCTACAGAGGTAGACTAATTCAGTGGTGAAAAGAACCAAGGCAACTGAGCATTCGACCCCACGGATGCAGAGCCCGTGATTGTTATTTTTGTTTATCGTGTCTTCGTACTACCTAATACTGAGTAGCTAGAGCACACATCAAACAATTCTTGTTTCTGTAAATCGCTGACTCGCAACGTCCCGTTCAGTCGGTAGATGGTCAGTCATGATGTGATCGCAGTAGCGGGAAGTTTTCTCGCCCAGAACCACCGGTTGTTCACCTAGAACATAAGGTGCATTCCTTTTGTTCTGTTGTCTACATTTCACTGCGAACAACTTTGTACTGATAATGGTTTTCTAACTACAGTACCAGTGGTTGTCAGTATACACGTTGGGCTGGGCGATAAAGTTACACGACAACGGTTTACAGCACATATTTTTCTTCTACAAATATCAGCATATCGGAGTTGCTTTTGATTCCAAGTTTTTTCAATGCTTCGTGCTGTGATTTATGGTTGCGTTTGCTTTTCAATGACGTCGTTGTCGGAAGGACTGATTATCCGTCAACATTTCAGCTAGCCTGGTTAATCTTTCACAAGATTGGAATGCAGTAATTCGGAAACTGGTCATGGAAAAATGAATGGAGGTTTTCAGAAGTTTATGAGTACTGGGTTTGGCGTTTAGTCGCAAACGTTTCATCGCCAGTCGAGGTTACACCATTAGTACATGTTACCTCGACTGCTGATGAAATATTTGCGATCTAAACGTCATACTCAACGCTCAAAAACTCTGACGAGTCCCTGTCTGAGCTTCAAAGTCAATCAACTTCCGAAATCGCCGAAAATGTCTGGAGCTGCTCCAGGCCGATGTTGATGCCAACGAAATGTTAAGGTAGGTTTGGGAAGAATTTTAAATTAATGGATTTGTTCACCACGAAAACAATATATATATATATATACTACATAGTTCTAAGTAACATCATGACAAGAAGCAAAGTTGTGCGCACTTTAAGATAACTTACCACTTCCGTCGTCCACGATAGTCGCGTTTTCCGGTAACTTCTTGCTCGCATGTGTCATGTGCAGTCTTGGGTTCGGATTTGCGGAATGTCGGTTTCTGCTCCGACGTGAACTGAACCACATACTGCAACCTTTTATGGTGCATTTGTGCATCTCTTTCAAGTGGACTGCGCTATAGTGGATTTTCAGGGCACCTGAAAATAAATTTGCGGTTTAGTGATTCCGTGTTATTTTAGGAAGCTAAACATTTGAACTATTTCTTCTTTGACTACTGTCAATTAATATAAATAGACTGTCTCATGTTAGTTGGTGATCGGGCGTAACTCGTACCGTAGATGAAATGCCCTGGTTAGCAATTACTTTGTGGTCAGATGTTGAATTTATTTATCAAAACGTAATTCCGTTGCTCACCTTTGTCACAAAATGATTTCTTGCACGTTGTGCACAGTACTCGCTTTTTATTGCGAGACAGGTTAGATCCGGTTAAGCTGTTGGTCCTTTCATCTAGTGCTCCGGTGGTTGAAATTCCGTGTACAAACTCCGCTGCTTTCCTGGTTCCCAGTGGGTCAGATCTCCTGCTCTCCGATTTTCGCCTCATTGAACTCATTTGACCGAGTGAGGAAGAGTTTTTGGATTTTTGATTGGTGGCAAAGTCTCGTGATCGATGTCGTATACCATCATTGTTGTTGGTCCTATCGAGATCATAAGTTGCAGTGGGACACGAATCAAAGGGGTCGACGGATGCACTAAGTCCGGAAAGAGATTTCAGCATAGCTTGAGTACTCTGAGCTGGTGTGCTGGAACCACTGCCTGTGTTACTCAGATTGGCGTTGAAAATATTCAGTGATTGCGCTAGAGCCTTACTAGAAGTCAAAATAGGATCCATAGAATTGGAACAGTCGATTAGGCCTTTCATTGGCCCGTCCATTGCTTCAGTTTTCTTGAAAATATTCTCCATCAAACCCTGACCCAATGCGGGCCACAAACAAAGTTGATCTAGAACGATAAAAGAGAGAAATTTCGGTTTGATGATTCACAACATTTCTCACCAATAAAAAGAAGTGAATAATCACGATACGAAATGCCCACAAAGTATAGCAAGTCAAGAAAAACAACACCTAACTTCCAACTAGCAATCAACATTCACCTATGACCCTGCAACCAACTAACAAACTAGTCATCCATGAGTTTATGACGAGTAAAACTTACTATGATCAAATGTGGTTGGGGCTTTTGATCCAGCACAGGTCGTTCCGGTAGCCCACGAGGATGAGTGCTCCATTGGGACATTAGAACCTGTATAGGGAAACCCGTTCGTTGTCATATTCTGGCCAGTGGGGCCAGTTTGGGTAGTTTGCCAAGCAGACAAGTTAGGTTTAGCCGATCGAAATGCGGCTGCCAACGCACTCATTAGTTGTGGAGGATGAACAGGAAATCCGGGCAATGGGAATGGAACTGAACCGACCATCGGAGATCCGGCTGTTGAAATCGGACAATTTTGTTGGATTGCTGATAACCAATTATCCAATGGATTTGGGATTAATAAACCGTTTCGTGTGCCCTTGTTCTCTTCGGAACACTTGTCCGTGGTGGGAATACCGTCTTGATTCAACTGAGAACGCGTCACACGATCTCCATCCGAAATTCCCGGATTGATAGTTCCACTTGGATCAAACGGATTTCCCGATCCAACGGTGTTTTTATCCGACAGTCCAGAGTTGATAAACGCAGATAGATCTGAGTTGATCTGAGGAAACCCGGTCAAAGCGGCAGCTGCCATCGCGGCTATAAAAGGATTAGCGTGGCCGGATTTTTCGAACACGGTCTGCAACTGGCCTGAGTTCATATCTCTAGAATCTATATTGATGGCGGTGCTACAAGGACTGATGACAGTCCCACTTGCACTAGATGAGACACTGGTAGTCTTATGGTTTGTATTATGTGGAACCAAAGTGTCAGTACAACTAACAAAAGCTGGCGTCCCCGTTCGATTGGATTCACGCCGTTCTCTCATCTGAGGACTTTGAACGGTCGTCGGGGCATGTTTACGTTGTGCTTGTAGAGTGGATTCGGGTATCTGTGTCCCAGTTCTTTTAGGCATATCATTTGATGGGGATGTGGAAGATGAGGAACTACCCGATAGTGAAGACATAGTAAATGAACCGATTGTGGTCGGTGAGGCCAAAGTAGTAACACCTTGAAACGGTAGACCTTTGACATCGGAATCCGATCTGTTTTCTTTTGTCCTAGGACTACGGCATGAATCTGATTTGATTGACGTGTAGCATTCTGTCTGGTGTACATTGCCACTCCCAGTTCGTGATAATGGACCGTTGGCATTTCCCGAACCGATCAGTTGCATCAAATTTGCAGATGACGAGATAGTATTACTTGTCAGATTTGTCACTCTTCCACAGACGCAACTATATCCTGTCAGCATGACTTGGGCAAGTGTACGGGTTTCCGGAAATCGTAGAAATTGCTGCACGATCAAACGTTCTTCATCAATACTGCATATTTCCCATCGATCCCGAATTTGACCGTTATTGTTCTGAAATTGGGAACAAACACGATGGATACGTGCGAGAAAATCTATTTCGATGGTCAATTTGTGTTGACACTTGACAAAACTGACGAAAAAAATCTACTTAGAATAATTGGGTACACCGAAAAGGTCTGCGCTGATTTGTAGAAACGTTTTGGAACAGTAGAAACGGAGGCGAATATTGGGAGGAAACAAAATGTACGCCGCCGAAACATTATTACTTGTATATTGCGAATTCCATTGTGCAATTCGGGATTGATGCAGTGATCCATTAGGGCTATATATATTTTCGATGATCTTACCCATGCTAATTGAGCATCCATAAAGTCTTTCCGACATGTCGTGAACTTTATGAAATAATTCATCATGTGATATCATCACTCAACTTGCCATTAAGAAACCATGGAAGCACTGTACAGATGTTTCATCCTCGTTAGGAATCATCAGCAGTGCATATCCACCGAGCCCGAACTGGGACGCGAACCCGAAACGAGTGACTTTGAGCCGAACGCCTTAGCCTTTACGCGATCGGGCAGACTCTCAACGGCTTGATGAACTTCACCGCATGATGATATTGCACTTGACCGTTACTGAGTTATACGGTTACGGGCCGCTAGTGCACAGCACTCGTCTTGCGCCGTCGATTTCCAGTTGCGACCAGTGCATCTCGTTCCAGGTGCCATGTATATATATATATATATATATATATATATATATATATATATATATATATATATATATATATAGGTGTTATCAAACGTTATCGACAAGTGGATTTCTAATCCCGACAGCAACGAGCTGATTTCTTCCCATGTATGTCTCCAGTCCTGTTCAAACCTGTTTCCTCTGACTACCGAATTCTACCTTTGATTATTTACAACTCAAAATGGATACGACTTGGTAGAAAATTCATTTCCAAGATTACTTTATTTTTTGAGGCAATAAAATTGCATATTTCTTTTGAATATGTCACCAGCAATGTTAGGGTGTGAGTGGTATCGGTAAGTGTACTCTGTGTTAGCTAAATGACGATCGGAAATACTCGTATTCTGGTACAATAACTAACAAGTAGGACATGGCAGTGTCGCTCCCCCTGGTACGATTGTGCACAACATTGTAGATTGTTATCATGATTCACATCCTATTTCGGAGCTCGTTCCCATGCAAACACGTTGAGAATGATTAAAGAAAAGGAGGCTGAGAACAAAAAGACCGAGTGTAAAACCAATTCGTAACTATTCCTACTATTCACAAGAGGTCTTGGTGAACGGGATATGGTGAATTCTGGGGATCTTGACTGATAGATAGGAAAGCTTTACTGGAATCTAGCATTTGGAAAAATGCTTCAGATTGGACAAACAGTCCATAGTAATGGGTCTCGTACATTTTGGCGAGTGATTCATCTAGGGTTCGGACAATGAGAATAGAAACAACAACGCACACTCCAAGGGGTCAAATTTCTCAAACCAAATGTCAATAATCCCTTGAGATAGAATTCCACGTTAGTAGAGACTAAGTGGGAAAAGTGCAGGTTAACGTTCAAGGTCATCAGTCAAAACCAAGACCGAGCGTGACGGCAAATCCGTGGATATGAAGCACAATTGTCAAATGAAGCACACGATGTCAGTTTGACTTGCAATGAAAAGTTCACAATCTAAATGACTAGCTTAGCCGTGAAAACCGTATTGAGAACAAACATTCAAAATTACTGGAAAACAAATTACACCGGCCAATAGCTTACCGTTAGCATGTATCCCCTGCTATAGTCTTGAAATGTCCACCCGAATGTCAGCAGTAGTCGCACAACGTCACATTGTATGAGTTGTGCTGATAAGAGCCTGTCAAGCAAGATTTTGATACGGATAGGGATTGCATGACAGCCGAACAGTGACATGCTCATCAATTCGAAAGTTGCGCTGAACATGCACACTGTGCTATTCGAGGTTGATTCGATATAAACCGGATAACTGGACATCTTTGCCACTACTGAAAACGGAAATTCGGATGGGTAAAAGAAGAAAAATGAAATATTTTAAATAATGTCAGACGTCGAATTCTCATTTCAGATCTTCCGGTGTTCATGTGAAAAAGGAATCAACGACACTTCGTCAGTTTCCTAATATTTGTCTTGTGTGACTGATGGTCAAATTCCGTTTGCAGCTGCCTGGTTACATGCCAAATGTGGTTTGTTCCATGGATAAAGGAGAGATTCCGAGAGAAACGTAGACATCATATATAAATTCAAAGCACTTAGAAAGTTGACACTGCCAAACAGTCTATGACTTAGGGCAAAAACGGCCACTTATTGTGGTTGCTTATCTAGCCAATTGCAATTCTCAGTAATCACTTCAAAAAGTACACTCGATGCCTTTAGGAAAACTTAACCATATAGCCGCACAAGCAAAGTTCTCTTTATATATATATATATATATATAATGTAAAAGAGGTCGATAGCAGTTGCACGTACGTGAATTGCAATATCATACAAATGGGCCGCCCAAATCCCCGACTTGGAATCATCACGATCAGTATAAAACGATGAACGAATTGCATTGAAAAATGATTATTATCTCATTCGGTATACAAATGGTAAAAAAATCTACTTTCACTCCGGATTCCTCGGCTGATTTCAATGCCCCTACGATCGGAGATGATGATTTCAACTGATTTCCCTAATTGTTCGTGCTCTACTCTCCGCGCAACTACGGGCTAGTTTAGTTTTAAACCATAAAAAAATATGTAAAAGACCAGACAGAATCTCGGCGCACGATCAATGGACCAGGAGAAGCCAGACTTCAAAGGACAATTCGTTCTTGTGTGTGTGTGTGTGTATGTGTGTGTGTGTATTCATTCCCACGGTTCTGGACGAGAAACATTGGGGAAAATAATCACTTCACAAGAAAAGAAATCGCCTTCTGCATTCGTGTGCATTTGTTTTCGCAAAATCGATGACTTCTTTTGTTTCATCTAGTCACTCCTCAACCGTGCATCTTTCCCTTAATTTCTCCCGGGGTCATAATAAAACACCGTAAAAACCAACGCGTTTTGTAGCTAATGCGAGCTTCGGATTTGTCCTCTAGTATTGACACAAATTTTCCCGTTTGCTTGCTTCTGCACGTGTGTGTGTGTGTTTGCGCTGACGTTTTTTTCCCTTTAACTCCAGATCGTTTCAGCAAAGATTTCCGGTAAGCCATAAAAATTTGAACTAGGCGACAGATACATGTGCACTTACGAACTTCAAGATGAGGACATAAATTATTGGCGAACACACATACACACACACGCACACACACACACACACATCCTTACATATGTGTTTGTTTTCCCGCTGACTGGGAAGGAGGGGGAGACGAGTATTTTGTGTTTAAAGTCACAGTTTGCTGTGTTCCATAAGTATCGTCAATTTCGTCACCTAGGTATACAGGAGACACCACCGGTTCACACAGATATACATACACACACATAAACAAAAGTTGAGAGAGAGAGACAGAGTTCACACTCATTAGCACCGTATTAGTAGCTGGTGTCGTTTCGTCCTGTGCAAATTTTGGGGACCGTCAACAACTGTCAGTAGCTACGGTTTGTCCCCATGTGGATCGTTTTATGTTCTCGTGACGACGGTACACTTGCTTATTTTTGTTTCGACAAATCACAACATAGTGAATAATTAGGGACCGTGTCAGAGTGCATCCGGTAGTTGGAAAAAACAGGATGGTGGGGATTATGTGCCTACATGTATGTGTGTCTGTGTGTGTGTGTGCGTGTGCGCGCGTGCGTGCGTGTTTTCGTAGTGCCCGTAAAACTTAGGTGCACCGAATCGTGATAAATGCCACAACACCAACAATGCCCCCTACTTGATTTTCCTTCGTATACATGTATTCGTGTGTGACCATATCATTTATTTTATGAATTTGTATGAACATAGTTCATTAGTACTCATACACTAATGCAGACATGTATTAGGATGTTTGGGTTCGAGTGAGTGAAACAAAACACGTTATGAATAGTGTTCAACAAACGGAAAACTGCAGAATTTGTCTGCTTTTCACCTTTGCCCACTGGGACTTGGTCGGTTATACGACCCGATCAATCACGTCATGTCAGTGTTCAGTTAACCGTAAAGAAAGCATGTAATAAGAGTACAATTGTTTCCGTCATGCTAAGAACCACCAACCACAATATAAAACCGTCATGCACCTATTGAGACTTCACCCAGGGACAAACAACTGAGTGTCATTAGGCTGTTGGGACAGCTTTCAACGGTGTCTGAACTGTTCATGATTCCTAACATGCTAACTGAAGCAATTATCAGTGAACATACATGGTTTCTTAATAAAGAGCTGAGCGTTGATATCGAATGGTAAATGTTACCAAAAAACTTTCGACTACTGACGTGGACTTGATAATTCAATAATGGTTCTCACCTGTTCATAAATCCGAAGTAAGCAAACACTAGTAGTTTACAAAAAACATGTTCCGTACCACATCACAGTAGTCGAGCGATGTGTGAGTTAAATCCCGTGTTTAAAGTGGCGCAATGCCATGTAATGTTAGTGTTAACTAAACCATTGGACACCACTGCTAGTTTCTCAGCTGCTAAGACATTCCTGTGCTTTGGGCCCAGATGAGAATCTATAGTCTCCGTTTCCTCATAAAAAACGAAACGATTGTGCAATACTTCTTGTACGGTTTTCCATGCTGAGTGGTGGACTGAATGCGTGATAAGTCAACTCTTCTGCTGTCATAGTGAATAAATCTCGACATCCAAACTGATGCAGCACGGTTAAGCTGTCAGTATCGCGATTTTCAAAAACCGAAGGTCTCCACTGGGCCAACCAACCCCTCCTTCCAACACACACGCGCGCCTAGCCAGCCAAACTTCCCGTCAGTCAGCCTTCAATTGGCCTTGACCTAGGACTTGCAAATAAGATACATTGTTTTGTCAATAAAAGAGGAAGGATAAAGTGGACCAGAATAGGAACTACACTGATTAATTCGTCCACCGTTTTTCTGCTCCGGAACAAACGAAGAAGGCCTGCTGAGTCACAACAATAAAGACTGTCCAACATATTCGAGATGACAAAAAAAACCTTGGCCCAAAATATTTGTACTCAAGAACTTCCGTATGCTCCAGTCACGGTACGGCAAAGAGTCAAGCAACTGAGAACTGGTGCCCGTCAGTGTACTAGTTAAGAATAACTGTGAATCTCCAGCCGATGATGTAATAGGACCAGCAATATGTGTATTCACAATAATCATGATCCATGTGTTCGTATGCGAATAAGTGATCAACTAATGAATTGACGGATTTAGTGATTGAGTGAATGATTTCGCTTTGTGAGCAAGTGAGTGGATGATCAGGCCTGTTAACACATCTGACCTAATGAGACCCTATCTGATCATATGTCATTCCAAGTTTTAAGGGTCACAGCTACCCGTTCCATCCCGTGTAGTAGACCCGAGGAGCAATGAGATACGTCCGTTCCACTATACTTATGAGTCAAAGCAAATTATAAAAAAGCGAGCAGTTGTGTAAGCAAAAAAAGCAAATACGTGACTGGGTAGGCAGATAACCTACAAGGGAAGGCAATTGTGCAAGTAATTATGATGATATCTTCTTACAATTCCAGTACCAGGACGTTTAGGTTGTCATCAAAAAGGATTTTTTGTAGTACTTCGGTCCAGTTCACCAGTTAAGACTACAGCACTAAGGTACAGTTGTTTCATTTCGTTTGTTGCGAGCAATTGTTAGCGCGTATCCATCAAACAAGACCGGAAAGTCAAATGGGCATATCGTTGTTCTAACAATAGTCAATCAACAGTTCTCGTCCTAGCTTTGAAACGACAGATATACACTGCTCACTCGCCTAAACAAAGATCGATCAGGTGAATAGTGGTTTCATGTTTTCGACTTCAACTAGCGCTGATTTACGTACACGTATGACGATGTATTTCCACTGTAATCCCATCCCATCACTATTTGGACATTTTCGCCTGGAGTGGTCATTGAATGCATAATAATGCATGAACTCACCGTGCATGGTCCAAGTGTGCGAACAATCAGCACATTGTCGGATACTAACGGAGGATGGCTGGAACTGATGACATTCGCATCCAGCCGAAATGCAACCGATTGGGTGTGCCGTGTTCTGTAATGAATGAGATCACAGGATACTTAGTAATATTGAACTCATGATCAAAGGAAGAAAGTAATTGAAAGCAAGATTCCGCGATTGCCAGCACGTTAACGTCAGACTAATGGAAATTAATTGGGGACATAGTTCAAAATCTACCTAAGAACATTAGCTGTTCTGGTTGCTGAATCGAAATAAAAGTTGATTGCATATCTATCTCTTCATCCTTTGCGTTTTTCTTCTGTGTGAGGTTGCCTGTGTTTAAACTAACTGAACGAATGAAATTTAAAGGTCACCAAGTATTTGTTCAGAGGCAGTTTTTAACATTCCCGGTTTCTGTTCCCTTGCTTTTTCGTATGCATAGTTTGTTTTAATCACGAAAAAAACAAGTGAGCCTAGTCGGCATACTTGTCCTGCCGAAACTTTTTTTTATTTTGTCCTCTCAGTCACCGATCGAGATGTGGCTTGATGCTCATAGTTTGATACATTGCTTGGTATTGGGCATACAATGTCATGTCAACTTTTACAGTCATTTTGACATGCGGACGTTAGGGTTTGGCACAACTCTTTCTTGTGGTATCCAGTACAACAGCCAACTATCATCCGGACCTCAGCATCTCTGGATCCATTGACGCGTTTTACAACCGCGGGGAATATGGTTTTTCTTTCTTCCTGTTTTTGACCTAGCGTCAAACAGCTGCTGTTCTCTGAACACGATTAAGACTTTAGAAGAGGTCAGCACACATACATACACACACACACAAACATCTCAGCATATTGTCCTGACTTCACTCGACGACAACAACAAGGACTTTGTCAGTCCTCGCTCACTGAATAATCATACTAGTTGTATTGACGGTCATGATACCGTGTGTCATGTTTTACACAAGGAAAGTAATAGAATATGATTTCGGCTTGACTAAATAGCTTGTAACTGATGGTATGATGCGATGCGGCATTCGTCGAACCGCATCGTCTGTATTTATTATAGCTGCTAGTGACGGCAGACATCAGTCAAACGAGTCTCAGTTTGCCGACACATGCACGGTTGGGCGATATCCTGTTCTGACACAGGTACAGCATATACCAGTAGTTCGTAGGCCCTCATTATGAAAATTACAGCAGTCAGTGTCCGTGGCCCTGGGATCGATTTGAGTGATCCAAATGACGGTCAGCATCATAAATTTATGATATGGTCTAATTTCCCAATCGACGGTTCTTAACATAGCGTGGCCAAATCAAAACGAATACCTAAGTAGGAAGGATTTGTTTCACCGGTTATTCCATTACTAAACACACTTTTTTTCGAACGCTAATGGATCATCGAAAATATGACCTCTGCATAAGCTTCTATCAATTGCCGTTCATCATGATGCCATTCCAGCATGGACGGTGTAGATTTGAGTCTTCCCCTTGTTGGTTCCTTATCCCATCATGCCCGATTTTCAGTGGTTACAGCCGGGGCGGAGGAAATTTCCGGTTGTACAGCATTGAATCGACATAAGCATCCATTTATTATGGTTCAGTTGGTATAGCATTCTGTAGTTAATTTATTTTTCCCGTTGGGCAATGTGCTAACTGTCTCTTGGATCAACTAACGATAAGGTGTGCGAAGACAGTCAGTCGGTTCAAAATCTCGTCCCATTCGGTACCAAATCGGTCGCGGACGAATTTCAACGAGAATCCAATCAAGCACACTCTTGTTTATCTGAATTTCAGCCGACAGTTAGTTGTTGATTCGCTGAATTTATTCATTTCATTCGCACAAAATTGATTTGCACTAACGAAACAAGTAATTCGATCTCCGCGTATTGTATCACGTAGTCCTAATCGGTATCCGTGAATGATTCAGAAGTCAGTAGCCGAATTTTTCTACGACTTCCCGACTGGGAATGATTCAGCGATACTAGTTCGATACTGACCACAAATGGACTGGAGAAAAACTGACACCCAAATCTTTCTTTGTGACGGCTGAATTAAACAAAACCTTAAGTTTTTGGGCATTTAGTTACGTCTGAGTCAAATATATCAATCTTTCTTGTGAATATCACTGCATTTGAACAAGCGTACACAAGCGAGCACCCGTTCACGCATTCGTAGTACGCACGCACACACGCACACACATACACGCACACAAACCACTTCCATTGCTTTGTACCTAGTAGGTAGGATTCTCTTACCAACCAGTTTCAACTCAGAAGTGAGTTAGCTACACACGGGATCTGATTAATCCATTAGATTTATATTTTTTCAAAAAACCTTGTCTCCGAGGCTGTTCTTTGAACACGGTCCGTCTTCCCATGTTCCACACATGTTTTACAACTCTGATCTACGGTCTGGCCCCCCGGGTCTTTCATTTTACCAGGGATCTATAATGTCGACATTTCACCCTAACATCATCACCACCATCATTTCGTTTAGTGGCCACGGTTGTCACAACTGTGAATAATTCCATCTCATCTGCTTTTTCATTTAATCATGTAGTTGTCTCTTTCACCATGTCATTGACCGGCTCAATTTCTCTCTCTCTCTCTCTGTCTGTCTCTCGTCCTCTCACTCACTCACTCACTCTCTTTCTCTCTCTCTCTCTGGTGCCCGTTTATCCGAGTCTACTTGGTACAATATTCGAGGCACAAGTTGTTCCAAAGGGGGTTAACAATATGTATCTGTCGCTCTGTGTCTGTGCCCAACATATTTTGGGAGAGAATTTCGTGGACCCGTTTTGGAATGAGATTTTTTTTTCTCGGATTAAAAACTCACCTAAGCATTTGTTGTTAGGACATTCTGAGATTATTTCGATCGGCATACCCGTGGGTGCATAGTTTTGTCGAGATGGGTACATATATTTCCAGACCATACTGATAACCGAACTACGCATTTGTTGCCTAGGTGATACACTTGAGGGACACTTTGGATGCATGCATTTGTATGGTATCGTAAATTGCGACAGGTTCCCTACTACTAGTTTGTGGTATTGGAATGAATCAATCCGGGTACCAAGCCTCGGAATGAATCGAATCGAGTCGAAGTGTCGAACAAAATTTAACGAGTGACTGGATTGTGCATGCGGAAACGGTCACGTATCAGTCTGTAATTGGACACCAAAATCTACGAGTGTAACGAGTGCCTTATAAATTGGGGTGGTACCACATGGTTTCCTAGTTATGATGGTGGTGCTAGTGATGGTAGCAGTCGTGGCAAATCCCAATTAGTTCTTCAGGAGCAATGTGACAACAAAGCAGGTGTGAAGTAGTCTCCCGCTATTCGTTGTCCCTGTTCCCTCGTTTTGCATGTGCGTATATGCGTGCGTATCATCTGTCATCTGCTCAGATTGAATGTTTTATATCATAGGTCTTTTGTTGTCTTCCTTTCTCTCTCTCTCTCTCGGTCTCTGTTTTTGTGCAACCCACAGCGAACGAGCGTGCGTGACACCCGAACTTTTGCTGTCCTATTGAGATAATTCGGGTGCGCGAAGAGCTCGAGGTTTTATGCGTGTGGTTATGGGGATGGAATGGCAGTGAGTTGTTTGCACGAATCCCCGGGGTACGTATTTGTGTCTTGGTTGCATCGTCGATGGGATTCAATGATTCTGTGATATGGAATTGTTCCACTTGATTGGGAAGTGAATGACAGGCTAGATACGCGATACTCGATGGTTTTGCCACGGACACGCACAAACAGACGCGGAGTAAACGAACTCCACCAGGGCTTCCAGATAAGATGTATAATTCACTTTTTCGTGACGACTAGTTGACGACCACGAAACGTGTTTAGATCGGTATTTTTAAAACACCGATCTGGTTGCTGTCGTCATGACTCTACCTTGTCCGATAGACAGAACAAAGCACAATTTCTGTTCGTTATGGGAGTCTGTGTATGTGTCGACGGTATTGAGAGTCGTCATCCGATCACCAAATGCCTGAACCCCTTTAGATGAAAATTAAAACGGATTAGAGACATTGAAATGCACGCGTTAGAGATCCCAACGGTCACTTGGTTTGATTAACCGTACAATTCTGTCCCATTCTAATGTATGCACAATTTGTCATGCTTTGATATAGCTTGCAAAATTCTACAAACTCGACTGAATGTTTCAGTTTGGGTGTAAAATACCCACTTATTAGTGATAATGCCCAAAATGGTAACTTTTGTAACGTGCGGAAGAATCGGTTTTTTTGTCGTAAATTGAACGAACGCGATCTTTTTGCCTTATACACGCTCGGTTGGAGCGTGTTGTGACTTGTTTTTGAACAATTGTGTTTTGCTTTGCCAATCCGAATTTACTGTATCTCGTCACGATACGTGTTCCGTTCCAGTCACCGGTGATACAACTTCCCAATGTTTACGATCAGCATACGCACGCGTCAGTACGATTTTAATACTACCTAACCGATGCAGGTACAAGTCTGATTGAGTTTTGATGGGAGAACTTGACTCCAAGAATGTCCTGGGTGGACACACACACACACACAGAGATACAGATACAGATATAGGTGAATGAACGACAATAGTGTAACTTCAACTTTACGAATGGTTCACAAACATGGGTTCGGATTTCGGGGAGACGATTCATCTGGGTCTCCGACTAGACTGACATGCCGGATATCAAAAAGACCCGATTGTTGTTAGAGCTTGGGGAATATACTACTTAAATAAGGAGAACGCACATGTTCCTTGATTTGCATGTTCCGGCCACCATACGGCTTCTCTCATTTATTTTTAAGCTGTAATCTTTCGATAAAAGTCACACCCGCTTTTTTAGTATTTTTATTAAAAGGCTAAAACGTTCTGCAGTTTTGACATCGACTTCGATATCTCTCGTTTCTACTGGCCCCGTTTCTGGTACTTTCACAATGAAGGTTTTCAACGCGTTTATCGCGATGTTTTTCGAGGAGTCTAAAGTCCGCTATCAACCAGTGCGAACATTTGAAAAGGTACGGTTATGTGCAGGATTAAATATCGGCAGCTGGCCGGTGGTGGTCAAGTGGATTATGCGTTTGCCTCCGACGAGGTCACGGGTTCGAATCCCAGATCCCTGGTCACTTTGTGGGCAGACAACTCGTTGTCCTCTGACTTGTTACCGTTCCTCATCGAATGAGACCTTATGTGACTCTATGTCACTGTGATTGTCAGGGTCCTGGGGACCGGTTCCTTTTCCCCTTGCAATGGGCCTTAGTGGCTATTTTGCTTCAAACACAATGGTAAAACCATGGGATTCTGATATTGAGGATGATGATGAACTAAGCGCTTTTAAGAATGACTCTTGACGAATTTCCATTGAAATGAGAAATTGCAAACTGCAATGAGACAATACACTTAGTTTATTCCATATGTGGAATGCCCGGCACTGCAACTGACATCATCAGCGAATGACCAACAGTCGATTTGACGTTTGGATAGGCATGAGCTGAGTTGTCAACAGACAGCGAGTCTGTCAGCACCAATGTCATTTCCCGGTCAGGCGAGCCAAATGCTACTTGAACTCCTTGTAGCTCCTCTTTCTGGACCTAAAATTCTGCATCAATTCCCATTTTATTTCGGAATTATGTTGCATTTATTCGAAGCAGTGTCAAAGCTATTCGGAACTGTCGTTCAGCTGGCTTATTAAGACTTCGTTTGCCTAATTCTGACATGTGATCTACCTTGCATAGACATGCGTGTGTGGGGCGGGGGGGGGCGCGTATTGCATGATACTTTGATTATCAGCGCACTCTTCTCCTCTCTGTCAGTGGACATAGATTTCCGAAGTCCTCTGAACTAGGTACATATATGTACTCATTTCCGAATAAGTTTGACATAGTCCCAATCTATTTCGGAGTTTCTCTTATCCGTGTGAATTTTTGAAACTCAATTTGCGAACGGTATCAAGTACTGGACACCAACTACTAGCTGTTTGAAATGCGATTGCTTCGTTCGACTTCGTTATAGGCCAGATCCACTGATCCGAAGATTTGGAGAGGAAATTTCTACCCACCCACCCCTCGCTCCGGGTGAAGAAGATCTCCGACTTTGGCGTTTCTGTACCTCTTATGAAATCGATGATTATTGCTCGGAGAATACTTGTCCACTTTGGTCCGATTGTGGTTGTCATTTCACTCGATGATTGATAAACCGTGTCCTACAGGTGCCAGATCTGAATTTGATCTGGGACATAGGCCAACTGCTGCCTGATCTGTATACCGATGAAATAGTGATGAACAGTTTGCAATCAAAACGGGTTGTACAATATCATGCTGTAACACAGGACAATCTTGTAATTTTCTAATCACTATAAGCGGTGGCAATTGTTCTAGCTCGTGGATATCCGTGGCATTGCCTTGCATGTCCTCAATTTGGGCTGGCCTTTGAGTACTTTGTCGCGATTTTTCCAGTCCAAGAATGTTAATTTTTCTCCGTGCACCAAGTCCATAATAATTCTAGTCGTTCGATCATAGCATGTATTAGTGTAAGTTAGAACGATTAATCGATATTCGGTCTACTTCGTTAGCGATCAAACGGGGGCCTGATGTAAGCCCGAGTGAGAATCTCGGGGGAAAATGTGATGATCTGGTATAAAAGACTTGTGTGTCCCAATCAGTCAAGAAATGTAATAACCCCCCTTTGGTAGACTAAAGGGGTCATATACTTACCCCTAAGAGACGGTCACAAGTGTTGCGAAAATGTTTCCCTAAGAAACGGCCTAGGGTACTTAAATAATACTTACTGCTTACGATTATATGTAATTACTGAGTCGGCCGAGATGCAAAGGATCGTGTCATGCCGTTTTTTTACGTTGACCCGTCTAACTAATTGCCAGCGCATAGTTTTACTTTCATATTCGGTTTATCGTATTGTATTATGTATTTGGCTTCTTCACTATATCCGAACAGTCCCGTCCAATCGCAGATCTCGATAGAAGGTTGCAATTGGATTTCTGACCGCCCATGATAAAGAACAATGATGAAAATTGTACAAGGCGGGTAGAAGTGGACAAAACGGACGAAGAAGAATGACACTGTTGTTTGATCTCTCTCTATTCGTGTTTCGTTTTTGAGAACACTTTCAAAGCCCTGCTGCACGTATCAAGCATTCTTTTCTTTGATTCAATATCCCTGTTGCAGTTGAAATGGTTGGGCACCATGGTTGGACACCATGCCGATTCCATTGGGAAAAAATTTCCTCTTCCCCTCCTTCCCGGCCGGTGACAGGAGTGAATACAAACCGAATTAAACTGTCCTTCGAACTTTAACTGGTGGCATTTTGACCTTTGAGACGATTCTATTGTCTATTATAGCTTCACATGTGTCCCTTGATTCGAGGCTTCTTGGCTATACGTTGTTTGACTGACAGAAATCCAATTTTTAGATCGATCATTCTATCTTGTATACTATCCGATAACTACGCACGTTGAACTAGATGTAGTGGTGTATTAATATTCAGGTCATTTCTATCTGCAGCCAATAATTTTGTACTTCAATTCTTAGGCTCATGGTTACAGATTCTCGTCCAAAACCCTGTTTTCCCCCGTTCGGCACAGGGGATAGTTCTCGACCTGCAAAGTTCAACTCTTCCGCTGGAGAAATGAATGCAAACCAATTGTTACAAATCATAGATTAGTATGTGTTAGCAGTAGGTGAAATAATTCACCATGTGATACTGTTGCTCAGCTAAATATTAGGAAACCATATAAGCACTGTACAGATGTTTCATTCTCGTTAGGAATCATCAAAAGGGTGTATCTACCGCGACCGAACTGGGACGTGAACCCCAGGCCAAACTATTTGAGTCGAACGCCTTAACCATTATGTTTATTATCGACAGTTAGTTGGTTTGTTTATTCGAATTGAAATGGTGAGAAAATTCTGATTTTGTTTCTATTTGATTCACGGAATAATTGTCCATTGAATAGTGAAATACGAGTCGGTTATTCGCATCTCAGCAAATGGTCTCTTCTCGCAACCGACAGTTGTACTAATTCCCGTGCAATGAATAATTACGCAAGCATCTTGTGCAAACAGCATGAAAATCGATACACAAAAACTAATTTCTATGGGGTCAGCAATCCCCCCCGTTTTCAGGAGCATTTGTTATGATACCGCTAACTCTTAAAGCAGCCACATGACTCTAACTGATACGTCGTATACATTAGATTTCCCATTGATTATACTACTGTGGACTTAATAAATCGTTTTGAGAGAAAAAATGGATTCGTATTTGTTGAAACAGACGCCTATCTAAAAATAAACTAAACTTAGGTTGATATCTTTTGGTATAAATAACATCAGGACAAATCTCCCCGGGGGTAAACTATCGGTTTGTGCCATTAGTGCCGCTCATCAAGTATGCGTACTCCCCTTTCCATTTTTCTCCATACTTGTGCACTCTCTAGTTAGTTTAGCATTGCAACCTGGTTTGGAATTATCGGATGTGCACGTGGATGGTGAGCATCGAATTTTTTAGCCCAACCAATTTTTTGTGCTGATTCCTTTATAAACGTTGTAGAACTCTGTGATACAAAATTAACCCAGATTAGATGGTGTGACATTGAACATTGAATCGCCAAGCTACTCATACAGCTTGTTATCTTTCCTAACTCTTGTGTTTGTTTACATGTCCAGTTTGTATCGGCAACCGTTGGCCTTAAGGAATCCGTCATCTAAGGAACGTTCTTCATTGATTACAAATAATTCAGTTGTAATTGCTACTAAGATGAGGAATTACCCTGTCGTGCACAACACGACTTGTTTGACTTCTAAACTTAATGACTGTTCAGCTGATAGGATTCGTGTTACAGTTAGACGCATTCACCAAGATTACATGTGCGGTCTACGGTACTGAATTTCAAGTTCCCCGGCAGATAAATTTTGATTTACCAATCTATGTAAATCTATACAAATCAATTTCACCGTATATTTCATTTTGATTTATCACAATTTGAATAGGACAATTTTCCCAACATATTTCAAATGACTGAGTGCCATTTTTGTGATTGATATGAAAAGGATTTAATAAATTCACTAACTGAATATCTGTGTGAAGGTCAAAATTTCTCCTACTTGTCATGCATATCTACTCAGAATTTGCGGATTGGTTACGTACTTCTAATCAGTGACATTTCAATTTGTTTCTTGTTTCATATAATACGTCTTATGATTAGTCACTAATTAGTACGACTTTACATATGGCACTTTTGGTTACTATCGTTCAGTTGCAAGTTTGGACAACGAAGATAGCTAGCAGACTACTCTCATCTGTGTCCGGCTTGCAAACGAAACATCCCTCCTACCGGTGGATTTTGAGCTTCGAGTTACCAGTTCACATTCGAGGTGCACGTCAGCATTTGACGCATCACAGTCTTGCACATCCTTCCAGCATTTCTTGTCTCGGTAGCCCAGTCGGATTTAAGCGCAATTCGGGTTGTGAATTTCGCTAGTCAGTGACTTAATCTGGAACAAGCGGAGCCCGATTCGGACAAAAACGAAGAGAGGACACGTTTTGTAATACAGAAAAGGGAAGATTTCTGTCCTTTGGCTGGCCAGTAGACATTCAGTCGACTCTACCTCTCGTTTGCCACGTCCCGTTTCCATTAACTCTAGTGAGAAAAGCCAAGTGGAACAGGCTCAGACGTTTCATTTGCTGGTCAAAACCTTTTCGTCTACATTGGGTTTCTGTGATTAACCCTCGGTGAACTCTACCTGTCCTGGTAGATCGATTCGAGTTCTGGACTCCGTTAGCTAGAAAACTCAAATGGGACAAATCAAGTCTCAACGGGGAAAAAATATTGGCAGAAAACCATTATGTTTGGTTCACATTCCTCATCGGTCTGTGCTTGTTTGATACTAATCATTTTCGAATGTCATTTGAATTATTAGGAGCTTGGTGGATAAGTCCACCGTCGGGCCTTGTGTCTTTTCGCTGAACGTTAGCCTTCCATGAATGACGAGAAACTCCCGGTGAACACGTAGCGTGAACATTAAGTGGACTTGTCATTCATGTACCCTCCTCAATGATTCATTTGAGATTCTATTTAGAAAATGTCTAAACACGGGCATGTTTGGACAAGACCGTGACGGGTATGCATAGGTGACGAGCGGTGCTAGTCACCAAACCGGTCTGAAATAGAGACCGTCTTATTGGTCGAAGTTTGATGATTAGGCTGAAAATGTGCACTTGGCCGCCTACCCCACTGGCATACTATTGTGTATTGTTGACACTACAAGTTACGGCCAGATTCATGCAACAACAAATGTCATCTGAGCAATTTCCGCTCACGTGGACAACAGCACAGGAAAACAGATACGGGAATTTGTATTTCTTTTATTGAATGAGAATTGCCAAAATGCCACTCGTTTCGGGATTATCCAGAAACTAAATAGGTTGGGAATTTAGTCGAGATCCAGTGTCGATCACCATATGTACATCTTAATTGTGACGCTTCACGAACTCGTTAGGAAGAACAAAGTAAGATTAGTTCACCAAACTTTGATGCCGGTATCGTTAGGAATTCAACATGAATAAACCGTGGGAATAAATAGGCCCGCCACTATCGTTCATCTATATTTTGGGCCTTTCAACTTTCTATTCAACACATTCAACATCATGTGGTCAAGTTCAGTAAGCCGTCGAGAGCCTGCCCGGTAGCGTAATGGCTAAGGCGTTCGACTCAGAATCGTTCGTCCTTGTTCGGGTTCGCGTCCCAGTTCGGACGCGATGGATATGCACCATGGCTGATGATTCCTAACAAGCTGGATGAAACAGCTGTACAGTACTTCGACGATTTCTCAATGGTGAGTTCAGCGATGACATCACATGGTGAATTATTTTATAAAACATTTAAGGTAAATTTGCGTTTACTTCAGACTTCAAGAATCCGTAGAATTTCAAAGTCATTATGTACCGTTTAGGTACTTCCATTAATTATCACCCACCACATGGAACCCATTATACATAGAGTCAAGATTCGGGTTGGAATATGACTTTATATGAAGCATAATTACCACCCAGTTGTACGTTTTGTCAGATTTACGCCAGACTAGAAGAAAACCACTCTATTTAGGAACACGTATTCATTGAATTCTGGTCCAACGAAACGTGGAGCTTCTTCGGGAGGCAATGTCGTTTCTTTTATTGGCTATTTTCTCAGATTGAAGGAGATATCTTCATAACCATAACGACAAAATTCCTCCCATGTGGAATACATTATCAATCGATCTGTTGGTAAGGGTTCCCCGAGTTTATTCGTATGAGAGTAAACAACTTGGATGGGAGTAAGAAGAAGGGATAACTTTGTCGGAGAATCCCTCTCTAGAAATATCTACTTTCCAGATATTTTTCAGGTCACCAAATGGCATTTTTTCATCAACAAGGTTAACGGGTTCTTAGATTTAGATGCACAATATTTTATGCCATGGCCCAAGGCGACTATATTCCTTACTTTGTTGGGTAATTACTTCGCGTCACAAATCTAGTGAAACATGGAGTATTTAACTATTATTCAAGTCTCTTTGGACCTCGGTGCCTAAAAAATCAGGTAAAAATTTGTGACAGGATTGGGAAAAGAATTTGTGTTGTGATAATTTTATATGATTAAAAATAACTTCGCTATCCGTTTTCGTTATGACTGATATCCCCCATGAAATCAACACGCTGTTGTCACAGTTTAGTCCTTTGATTCGATCCAAATGGTAATTGTATTCTAGTGTAAAACGTTGGAAAACAAAATCTCATAGTCACCGATCCCCATCCTCGACAATGTGGTACCGAATGGTTTTACTGTTTCTCGCTTACTGCTTCGCTGTCACGATAACAACGCAAGCGATTAAAGGGGCGCGCGCCCAAATGACCCTGGCGCATTTACGAAAATTTTCGTGCTCCTGGAGGATTTCATTTTTCATTTTCAGACGCATTTACTTAGGCATTCCAGGTCACAGAGTTTTAACTGACAATTTTACCATCTACAGACAAAGACAATAATGGAAACGCGTGGACCAATCCATGGTATTCTCCGATGTTCCATTTTCTTCATACAAGTACTAGGATGTTGAGGATAGTTAAAGTACGGAGTTTTAAATGCATCAAAATCAGAGACACCCGTGGAACAAATAGTTGTGCACTAGTCGTGAAAGACGGACGATCAAGAATACTCTATAATTTCTCGTACTCGGTCGATTAGGTCCAGAGGAAAATCATTTGCACGGATTCAGGTGAGTACAGCTTGTTGAAAAGTTGTAAAAATGATGTGGAGTTATTTGTCAAAATATTAATTATTTAACTAACTGACATCTTGGAAAAGTTGGCTTGCAGATTTGATGAAACCAGGAAGAGTTTGCTGCATCTACCAGTCAAAATTGATTCCAGCGAAAAGTCACACTAATTGTCCTAATTCAAGTACCCCTTCTCATCATCATACTACATATATATATATATATGTAAAAGTAAAGTAGGCACACACTTTGGACAGCTCAGGATAAATGTGCACATCGAGAAAGAATTCAGTGACCAAACTACGTGATTTGACAGTCTATTGTGAATTTCATCAACAGCTATAATTTGAGCCCTGAGATGCGTATTGTTTCCACCTCTGGGATTATAGAGGATAGAACCAGCCCGGTCTCATTAATCGACGACAAAGCCTGCCGTGTCTGAACGAGGCGCATCTACACCTAAATTCCAAATAAAGTACTGCAATCCGTCTTGGACGGATTTTTACTTCAAACTAACACCAACTTAGAAATTGTGAGTTTTCCCATGAATACCGGACTACCGAGACTTATTCTGACCTTTTATTTACCAGCGTTTGGCTCCGTTTTGCACGAATTAGGAGTTGGCCGACATTTTTACCGAGAGTGAATTAGTCTTATGATCTGGTATACGTCACTGACTGACTGTTATCCACTGATTTCCAGATCATTTGGTATCGTCGATAGCCAGTCCAGTAGCATAACCCTCATCCTGCAACGTGAGTCGAACGTCCAGTTGGAATCTTGACCTAAACTCTAATGCTGACTATACGGGACAAGTGACCGGATGCGAAAACTGAGAAAAGATCCGCACTGGAAATCCATGCAAATTATCAACGGTTTGTGAATGTCCCCGATCGCGACTATTCACTCCTTTCCGATTGATCTTCCCAACTGCCTTCTTTTCTGTCATTTCCAGTCTCTCAGGACTATATCATGTTTAGTCACGTGATTAAAATTAGGAGCACCATCTTAATCCCAGGAGCACACAGTGGAATATTATGGTTATTATTAT
>LUCM01010366.1:322044-341573 GCA_008360955.1 Fasciolopsis buskii
ATATATATATATATATATACATATATTTGCATATACGCATAAACACATTCAGTCAATAGTATGTACATGAATAAAAACTGGTTAAAAATATACCATCTTGCGCTTCCAGCGCCGTCGTTCTGTGGGGTGGCAGTGCCTAATTCGCACAGGATAACCAGCGATCATGGTTGTGATCCATAAAAGGGATTTTCGATCCACAAACAAGATTCTGGTGAATATATATATATATATATATGTATATATACTTTTTTACTTTAAGTAGTGTCTGAATGAGTGAACAAAATTTACCCGGGAACACTGCCGATTTCACGACTATCGTCGTTCGTCAGATATGCGTACCCGGTGCTCTCTTGTCCAAACATCCACATACTTGTACACTCCGAATGAGTATATCTCACCAGAATCTAATTTATAACATCAGGAGTGTGCATGGAAGCTCTTCGTCGAAGAGTCCACAGAAGAACCACAAATGGGATTCACTAATAACTATTTGTGAACTTGGCTGACCTAACCTTATATGTATTACACTATAAACGAATTACACCGTTCGGAATAAGTGTCGATAACTGTGGCTGGACTTTGTGATTGTCATCATGAGTTACTCATAGACAGAAAATTTGATTTTTCCTTCCAACCAACCCGAAACAATAAGGTTTTCTGTCTATTAAATTGGGCTTTTGTATCCTTTGATTTAGATCATTGTATTGTTGACTGTTGTCCCGATAATGTTTATCTAACGATTTGATTGTCAGATAAATGTCTCCCAGTACGCCTCAGGCGAATCATATTTGCACAGACACCAGTCCGACTATCCTCGCCGGTTTTTCTTACTTTATCCAACCGTTCACGTATCCGATCCGTCCGGATAGGATCGAACGTTTTGACCGTGTAATTTTTCATCATGTATCCGACATCCAAATGCAAAGTGTTTTATTTCGGGAACAAAATGTTTATTCAAACGCATCGATAGGACAGCCATTCGGAAGGAAGGAATAGTGAAAATTTCACCTCGAAATCAATCGTGGCCTCATGGATGATATTTGCGGTTAAAAAAATAAGCCTTTACTTCCGGACTGGGTAGCCAGAGGATTTCTATTGGTTGAATAAATTGGACAAATTGATTGGCATCTTTTTGGATCCAAAAGAAAAGAGCTAAGGACAAAGACGTCTGCTCTGGTCTCGACTTGTTAATCGACAGTCGATTGCACCTCTTATCTCTGCTAACTATTCACACCAGATACGAGCATCCCTTTTTTAAGTCAAAATTCAATCGCTTATATTGATTTTTTGTGATCAACGCTCATTGATCGATTCTTCGACGATCTAATTTGAAGCCATCGCTATTCATTGAATTTCTAACGCGACATTTTTGCCTGGGGGGTATCGATTGACGTAGTCAGTGCACTGTCATCACCAAAATGTCGGTCATTGGCCAGGATAATGGATAAATCCAATCATACTCCACTATCTTTTTAATTACAAGCCAGGATAAAATGGTTGTGCATTTCTGTCTAGGTAAACAGTATTTGCATATCAGGACACGTACTCCCTTTCAAATTCTTCGAAATAGAAACCGAAACCAAATAGAAATGAATGGAAACAACGATAGCTTTTATATCTTCTCATAAAACCACTAAATATTTATGGAAAAATTTGCTGGGAAGGATGCAATGGAGGGACAATCTTTTATCCGTTGTGTTGTCAATAGCCTTCCCCCATCCACTCATAGTTGCGCATTCTTCAATAAGTTTATCCGGCCGTATTGTCAAGGCAACCTTATGAAGCTGTGGAAAATCTGGTTGAATCTATTCAGGAAACGTGCAGGATGAGTTCTTGGTGGGCAAATCTAGTAATTTCCCACTTTTCGTGCACAAGTCACGTAGCACAATTCGATGCAGATTCGTAAACAGCCAATGAGAACCACGGGAACAGACGATCGTGAAGATTAAAACATGCCTCGCATACCATTGGACAGAATGCATTTCACCATTCGAATTTTGCCTTATTTTGCTTGTAAATGCATTACCTGTAAATAAATTCCAACTTCGCTTCCAAGTGCCGTGGATTTCTCATTGTCTTCGATTGATCAAGCTGGATGAGAATCAATCCGTTGGGCATCGACAGTCCGTATCTTTGCCTTTTTAATTATGGCTAGATTCCGTGTTGCAGTCTCAAGGACAAAACTGTACTTGCCCATGCTAGTTCACCATTAAACAATGATGTTGCGAACATTAGCCCGAAAAATGGAGCTACGAAGGAGATCGAGTTGTTTATTTTCGTAGTTTCCTCGGTCGTTATCCCCCTCGACTTATCGGTTATTTGTGAATTCGATTATTCTCGAAGTGATTTCCTCGAACAACGAAACCGATCATACTTGGTTACGCTGGGTAGGGAGTTCGTAAGGTTTGAGAAAGTTCACGATAGTTTGTTTTCCATTCCGGCAACCCCGTGCAACTTCCTATGAACTAAGTTTTGCAGGGAAGTTGTCCGGTTGCGTCCATTCATACGGCCGCACTTTGATTCTGCACTACTCAGTATTGCCTGGCATTGTCTTTCCTGGGGTCTATATTTGTCTTCCAATAGTATTAGTATTAGTATTAGTATTAGTAGTAGTAGTAGTAGCGGTAGCAGTAATAGCAATGGCAGTAGTACTATTGGCAATAGTAGTTGTTGTAGTAGCATAGTAGTAGTAGTGTGCTAGTTGGAGTAGTAGTAGTAGGTAGTGGCTAGTGGGTTGTAGTAGGGTAGTTCTTTTTTTCTCGGCTGGATTGTCGGTGTGTCTATTTGTTGTATGATTGCTGGTTCTTTTTTGATTAATTTTTTACTGAGAAATAGATAATGCGTTTTTGTTTTGCTACTCAAGAGACTGGCCAAGATTGGCGTCAACAATGGACTTAGAGGTTGATTGAGAAATCTTTTTCTCTCATTGTCGGTTTTCCCTATTCAATCACAAATGAGAAATTGGCAAGCAATTTTAAATCAACTTTGGTGACATACAGCTTGACTTCTTGTGCTTCATGGCGCTCCGTTTTAGAGTACAACGACGTGGGTTATTAAAGCCAGGAACATAAGAGGACGGTTAAAGAGAACTTCGCAGATTTTATGCAGACACTCTATGTTATGCAATTACCTGAAGGGTTGCAGCATAGTCCTGGCTTGTACAGTTCTGGACTAGGTGTAATATCGAAATGTAAGCCCATTCTTTTTATATGTGTGGTGGCAAAATCAAAAATTCGCAAAATGGCCGAAGGAAAATGTAAGACGCACATCAGATAGGAAAAATCGTCTTGGCTCTTAGTATTTCTTGAGACGGACTAAGACAAAGGAAGATAATAAATTCGACGAGACATTTCTTGAACAAATTCGGCTAGCGGGAGTATATTCTCTGATTCCTGAGATTTGTATCGACCACGCTACCCAAATTTACACAACAGCATGGTGGTAGTACCTATGAGGCCTATTCTTTGATGGGCGAATTCGCGGCCGTACCATGCTGTGGCAAAATGGTTAAGCCTAGGTTACTGGACACCCGTTAGACAGAAGGTAGCAAAAACGATAGTTCAAAGACATTTGACTCATCGATTCCGATGAAAAGGATCTAAATATGAGGGACGAAGATGCTTCTTTAAGACGTCACGCCCTTTTTATCGAGGCGTTCCGATCACCGGAGGCAATCGAATACCTTTGTGACTCATCGTGAGACAATGGCTTAGCGACAAGTCCTCCGATGGCCAGACTTGAAAACAACTATTGTTCTTTGTGCAACTAACAACGTTCCAATTTTAAATTCGTAAGTCAAATTTACTTGTCAAAAGGACGGAACGTAAGCGATGGATCCGCACTTCGGTCTGCTGGCCAGCTGACATTTCATGGCAATAGCTGGAACGTGGACCACTCGAGTCGTTCAAAACATCGCTCACTTATACAGCGTTATGTGGATGACATCTTCTGTTACTCAAACCCCTCGACTAAACTAAACAACTGTTGAATATGTTCAACTCGGCTGCACGCAATTTAAATTCACAACTAGAGATGGAGCTGAACAGTGAGAATGCTTTCTGTTAGATTTACGACTAAGTCCGTCGAGATCACGGCTCATTCGGCGATCATAAGAACAGGAAAGCCACGTGGAATGGGCAATACCATCAACTTCACAGTTTTGTATCTCTTAATGTGAGAGGAACCCTGATATTAGATGCTTCAATAGCCGAACAAAAAAGAATATGCACAGGAAGATACTCTTGAAGCTGAAACTACCAGGCGCTCAGAAGAGTATTTACTGAACAATGGTTTCCCAATTAGATTAATCGACAAAATGTTTGGAGACAAGAACACGGAAGTTCCTAGGAGTGCGACGGTGGAGAGAGACCGGATGCAGCAGTGTTACATATTCTGCCATTTCTTATCCTCGCGCCAAGTGAACCGCTACGAAATTAGCACGGGACGAAGACTGACTATGCTATCATAAGCACATTCTTAGCAGCAGCCAAGCTTCGTATTCCTTGTTCAAATTACGCCCCCGTAGTGTCATTAGTATGGTTTGAAAGACAACTTAGTCCCCTGAGTTCTTGGGGGCCTCTGTTTTGTAATCTATTCTTCACATGTTCCTTGTGGGACAATGCTACATTCCGGCCGCCACGAACCATGCGCTCGTCTCTGAGACGCATTCCGCGACGTGCACCAGCGCCGGATTGGTTTGGCACTGGAACAGATTAAGTCATTAATAGCGCAGTTGTTTACATCTAGCACAGACTAGACCACACCGTGATGTGACGCAAGCTTTCCGGACTCCTGTCATAAGAGTCAGGGTTACGTAACAATCCAGTTTCGTTGGCAAAGTGTCGCCCTACCTTGAGCACTGCCGGATTGTTGTTCGCAATTCCATCTTCCACAGTCCTCCATCGTCATTGTTCTCAAAAACAATTTTGTGGTTGCGCTTCAACTACCTTGGCCCACTCCCGTCCCAATACAAACTTCTAGACAACAATACAAATTAAACATTTAAACAACATCCCTTCCCACCCATATTTGTAAATTGACGTAATCCCAATTCTTCCTACAGTGAAACAATTTTTGTCATTCCTGCGCGATATTATATAGTACATGTAATGGCAATAGTGAGTTCTGAAATCACTGAGAAACGAGAATTGTTCGCCAAAACTTGTGTTTTCTCTATGGGCTGCAGTGCTTATTTTTTCAAAGAAAATATGTTTTTAACGACTACCTAGTTCGTTGACGTGATTAGCGGTTACCAGTAAAAAGTTTCACCTACGTGTTTTAATCTTTTGTCACCTACACTGTCGTCAACCTGGTACCAAGTAGAAAAAGAGCACAGACTCCCAGTTCAGTCGATTTCGACATCTCTACGTCAAGATCAGACTTCGACGGTTTCCCCCGTATCGAATTCCCAGTTTCGTTGCCGGTAGACCTCCCTTGTTTAGGAGTTCCGTAAAGACAGTTACAAAACAATAGCCTCCCTGCTGATCAAACATTGCTCTAATTCCCATCGTTTAGGGTGATGGGTTTCCAAATCTTACAGGGCATTCTGAATCTGGAATCGATTCAACTCGATTCTAGCTTACTTTCCGTGACATTAAATTTCGGAACACGATTCCATAAAGTTATTGTTATTATTACAAGGGTAGCCGATGCACAATGGGGATGTTTACATGTGCCATGAACGGTTGCTAAAGTCTATAAACTACAGGTGAAACGTAGTCAGCTTGTGTTGTATCATTCTCATTTTCAAACTGGATCACCAATTCCTCGAGGTTGATTTGCTAAACGGAACAGCAAGTCCCGTAAGCATGTTTTGATCGAAACCTCAAATTACGTGTTACGTTTGTAACAATTTCCATCTAACTGGCAGTGAGATACGAAACACGATTCAATCATTTTGTCCTTCACCACATCTGCTGGCAGGCTTGACCACAACCGGGAAGACGAACCACAATGGATCGGTATCCATAACGCCCACAAAAGACCCCGGTGTCTAAAAGCATTTCTCGGGTCCATAGAGCTTAAGAGGGGGGAGCAACAGAGAAATAGAGCGAGAGAGAGAGAGAGAGAGAGGAGCGAGAACCGAACCCACGAAAAAAACAAACATGTCAAAGCGAAGTTAGAATCTTCGTTTTTTCGCTGTGGACCCCGGAATTCACAAACCACCGATGGCGATATTTTATGACTCAGTTACTCGATCTTCTGCGGTTCGTCCGTCGACTTGTGTATTTGCATGTTCGTGTATACATGCATACATATATATATATATGTATATGTGTGTGTGCGTGTGTACTGATTTGTAGGTGCGTATCTTTTGCTGTGACCAGTTTGGATAGATGTCAATTTCAAGTTGTCAATAATTGGACACATTCACCTGATGCATATTCCAACATCGAGTCTACACATGCCACTATGTGTATGTTGCATATGTATATGTGTGTGTGTGTCCGTGCGTAGGTGGATGCCTGCAAAAAAAGAAAGAAAAAGTATGGTTCATTCGGATAGTATCTAGGTAAAAGAAAATTAGAATCCAGAATAAGCTGGGTCAAGCAGCAACAAGCATAATGTGGGAAACGAAAGTTGAATAGTTTAGAAATCTGTACGAGAATAATGACGATTTGGTTCATGATGATGATGATGATGATGATGATGATGATGATGATGATGATGATGATGATGATGATGATGATGATACTGATTGATGGTCTCGTATTTTCTTGTTTGACTTTTGAAAATACAGCCCAATTTTCCAGTGGCAGTAAAATAACAATAGAAAATTCCACTATCCCTATTATAATGAAAACTATAGTTAAACCATAAGTACAAAATTGATACAGTGTGACTTGGTGAAGAGTTCCGGCTGTTCTACAGGGATTGTATCTTTTTGTTCATTAGTTCGCGATCGAGGTACTACCTCGGACGAGTTTATTGGGACGTGTGTACAACAAAAGAATGAATCTAATTGTTCGGTTCGAACAATATTTGGACGGATTTTTCAGAGTGGATGATGACAAAAATTTTGTTTGATATTGGAAATAAATTTTTCACATTCACTTATTTGTCGGAAACAATTGCACTCGGTTTGACTGAAAAATCGAACGAGAGAAATGTGGCTGATGACCAGGGAAAGTTTTGTCATTATTCGAGAAACTGGTAAGACACAGGCAGAAACAAGGACAGAAGTAACATTACAAATAACCTGGAACGATCTGCAGTTTCCGAGTTCGAAAGTTAGACATTGTGCAAAAGCCAACGATGATCCGAAGACACGGGGTTTACCCCTGATGTTTGTCATACTCGATTCGAAATGGAGATCATTACGAAAAGTACAAGTAGTCCCTAGGACAGGCGAAAAGAGGCAGTATAAAGTGAAATTATTATAATTCCATCGGTACACGAAATACTTACACACAATTGTCTAAAGGGTTTTGAAATGGTTTTAAGACCATTTCATATGGATAGTGGAAACAGGTCAATTTTAAGACAAATCACACAATTTATGCTCGGTGAATAAATTTATTCCAGTGAAATTTGCACAAACACATTCAAACATTGTCTTTTGGTTTCCTGGCTTTCGGTTGCTCGGTTATTACCAGCATCACGTGACGAACAATCAATATCAAGGAGTAGTGTGTTTTAATTTGTAGCCAAGGGACCAATCACACCCTTCTTATGTAATATCCAGGTATACTTTTGAATGGTGCATGCAAACTGTTTGATGGATCGATTTCAGCGATCGGACATTTTACTTCCTTCATTCGAGAACAGTTAGTTTCTCAGTTGTATTTTTCGAATGACAAGACATTTGATTATCATATGAACGCCTTGTCGTACTTGTCAAATCCATCTTCCCTTGACTCTCCGGGACGGAAAATGATTTGATAGGATAGGAATAAATCAATCGAAATCCTTGGTGGGATTATTTATGATTATTTTATATGGAAGCAGTAAGAGGGAGACAAGACTTATCGCAAGACGAGAGCTACGGTCGTTAATGGTAGGTTCATTCAGTCCTCATTCAGGTTTTGGCCAAAACACCAGATGCTTGAAGCAGATCTGTGTTAGAAATGTATCATGCCTAACATTTATTTGTGCTAAAGAGATCCTAATAGATGGCCCGGATAGCTTGGCATCTCATCAGTATCGGTTATAAAACGAGAAACAAAAGTATACCTTACAAATTCACAAAGCCGCCTCGGTTCTAATAGGCGAAATGGCAGTTGATCGATTCTTTCGGCGATTAGATCAAGAAATAAGAATTCAACGAATAGAAAGGTTTTGCTAACCAGTTGGACGATACTAGGGGTTTCATCGGTTCCGGTGTTGTACTGTGCACTGATCAACGTACGACAACTTGTTTGCTAGTGAACTGTAATCGACGCTGGATAGAATAGTTGTGTCTCAAAAACCGAAATGTCAAAACAAGGTCCTCCTGGATAGACCGTGACCGTTCACTGACCACATGGACAATATTTATACTAGTACTATTACTAATAACAATACTAACAGAGATAATAATGGAAAATAATAGAAAATAGACAATAAATATCTGTGATCACTGATTACCTGTGACATTTCCGTTTTCTGCCCATTTGCGCTGTCTAATGTGGCGTTAGTCTTGTTCGGGATGAAAAATGCGTTTGGATTCCTTGTGTGCGAAGCCGTTACCAGTATCTCTGCAAACAGAGAACAAGTTTGCCGTATTCATTACCCATACAACAGCGTTCTCGGCATATTTGATTAAAAAAGAAGCATGCGATTGCCTTGAAAGGAACAATGTGAGATGTTTTCTACTTTTTACCGTATAATTTCTTGTCGTTAGCTTTCCCAAGTGATTTGACCAGTCTCGCTTACACGATCCCGGATTGTATTTCCGTACCGAAACATTTTCCGGTGACTGAGAAGTTTGTCCGTAGTCCACTCCAAAACACGTTCCTTTTTGAAAGGCTTGTTCGAAAATCTCGCATCCATCTGTGAATTTTATGTCATTGATCAAGTCAAAATACCCTGGGGAACGTATGGAATTTTTGATGTAGTTCTTTTAGAAATGACTAAATTTACGGCTTGTATTTTGCCTTTACAAAATAGCGAACATCAGCCAGTCATCAGAATGAAAGAGACTCTCTCGCTGTTTCACGATTTTGAAGCAACAGAATGTGACGAGCGAGCTTACTCGCAGTTATTCGTATCGTTGAGGATATGTAACATTAAAAATTTATACTTCTTACGTCATTGAGGAAGAAAGAGCATTGGTTAATGCTCTGTTCATCAAAAAGTGTCCCCAGCTGTGTGTGTGTGTGTATGTGTGTGTGTGGTTCGGATCTGCAAGGTAGTTGAGGGACTTCCGAGGTAGCTAGTGGACCAAGGAAGCACAAACTACTCCGGATTCACAACCGCAGACATGTAGACGAATGCTTACAGTCTCACCTGTGGATAGGACCCGACACTTTAACAGCCTTGATGAATCACTGAAGTCAGCGGACCATGCGGACTGGCACCCCGTGGTTCCATACGCCTCTTTCAACTCGAGATGTGATGCCGTTTAGGGGCAAACTTTATGAACCACGGCTATTTGCTTCTATCATATCAGTCACCTGTTCAGAGTAAAAGCAAAACAGTCAGATCGTGTTTTGTCACGAACGCAAGATGTTGGAGTGACTATGCCAGATTTATTAACCAAGATGTTTCAGTCTCCGTAATAATGACACACACCGTTGACAATGGATCACACGTACTCCAAACAGTTAGAAAACTCATCCGAACGAGACAGTTTGACGCTGATAATGACGATCATGACGTTTTGGGACCTTTGAACCATGTATCACACATGGTTCCCAAAGACGAAGAGAGAAGAACCAGTTAGGCCCTTTTGGCTATTCTAATTTGCATGTTTGATGATTGATAGTTTAAGCCTTGCGTGTCACTGTTGTCAAATTTACTAGAGAGCAATACAAATGAATGGCACACGCGCTTCCTGGTATTTTTTCATGCTAAAAGGAAACTTATTGGAAAAAACTGATTTCTCAATATTTCAGTTGCCAAATCTACAACGTTGTTGTTATTCGACTAGGCGTGAAACCTGTACGAATAAGCTTACTGGCCATAGTTCACTATGCATTACTTGTGCGTACAATCCGGACAAGAGGTTATCGGGGATTGAATGACTGTGTCCACCGTCTCTCTGGGTGTTGCCAGTTGTTCAGAATCATGAGTCGTATCGTGCCAACTTGAATTGCGTCAGCACCAAGTAGTTTCCAAATTAGCCACAGCTTATCACCAAAGAAGACCTTCCCATATCATGCCAATAGAAGTCGGATAAAAGGTAAGACATGCACTCGGCGCTGACGAATGATCAACATCACAGGTTCTCAGTGTCGTTGATTCGAATCCTCCTACCATATCTCAACTTTCTTACTTGGGAGACCCCCGTTGGCCTCGACATCCTTCTTGGAAATAATGTACAATGTTACTTCTTTATTAATAAAGCAAGTGAATTGCAAAAGAAAAGATTCATCTCATGTTATTCTTTTCTGTCTAGTGATTTCAAGGAGCAATCTCTTTGAGCAGTAATTGTGCTTGGACAAGCCAATTTTGGAAGGAACAGAAAGTTTTTCTTCTCTGTAGCGTGTCGCATATGGATGGCTGAAGAAAATTTCCCCAGAAGCATACGACCAGTTTCGCGGTTATTGCCGCTCTTCAGGCATGCGTGTCCGGTATTCTTCTGCCCAACCATCCTCATATTAGTGCGCTCCTTTCTTAGTTTCTCACTCAAATGGACTTACCATCCATTTACGCTTCTAACGATTCAAGTGAGATTGTGGTGAGAATAGAAAGTTCACTAGAAAGATATAGTCACTTGAATCTAATTAAAACTAATCAGGTCTGGAGATTCGAAGCTCCAACCTCTTTCAGCAGATCACGAAATGCTCTTGCTAATTTGTATTTGGTTTTTCTTCTACTTAAACTTTGCCGTAAGTAGTTTTTCATCACTTATCGCGCTCTTCTCAAACCATTAACGAACTCGGGACACGGAGATAGCAGTCCTCTTAAGGTGATGCAAATGTACATGCCTGCAGGCAGGATCTCGTTCTATGCTCTGGGTCGTATGGGGCAACTAAAAGCCCCCTACTGTGAATTGATTGGGTGGCGCTTTCCTTTATACTTATTCTGTTTAGGGTTACAGGAGATCAGTTTTGTACAGTGAATGGCTCTGTCCAAATTGCAGTGCATGCCAGATAACTTTCTCACAAGAATCTCATCTGAATCGTTAGGAGCATCAATGGATGGTGAGTCCATTTAGGAAATACAGGGTGATTCGTGGGAAGATTTTCGTCGGTCATGCAAAGCTAACATTCAGAAAGGGGACACAAGGCCCGAAGGTATGGGCTTTTCTTCTCAATGGTACTGGGAAGAAAATTCCAGATGACTTTCTCTTCACCTTTTCAACTTACCCTATGTGGTCCGTCCGCAACCCACTTACGTAACACTGTTTCGCACGTGGGTTGCGTTCACACTGTTGCCAATGCAAAATGTATTACAACTTTGATTTGCAAACGACTCGCAGACATGCGGCCGATGATGACCTTTACCGATTCAACTGACCAAGTGGACTGTCACAAATAGAGATGATTCGTGTGAGTTGTGCACTTGTTTTATCCGGGTTGCATGAAATTTCTCTGGGTTTACAAATCATTTACCATGGCATGTTTATTCCGTTTGGTGTAACCGGTTTCCGTACCACGATTTCATCTGGCTTGCGGGGACTGGGCCTCGACAGAAAACTGTGAACGCGTGTGCATGCAAACAACATAGATTGAATTTGGCCCGACTGAATTTCGTTAGTCACAGTTCGTGTCAATTAACTAATCGGCGAAATGGTTTTCCACATGTATGTTTCATTTTAACTGGACACGATAGCCATAAGTAATGTCGAGTAATGGGCTGAGACAAGAAAACAGGGTACAATGCACCCTCTTGTCTGAGTGCTTCATACCAGACTAGATACAGCGCTTGCTTTTAGGCAATCAGATGTGTGTGTGTGTATGTGCTAGGAAGAGGGGAAATTACTATTACCGTTATGAGATCAAATCTATTCGGTACTGTCACGATCACTGTGTGCGCCTGATGATTACGTCACAGGATTCTGGGGCCACAAACTCCCGTGGACTCGGATACTTTACACTTCGTTTGAGCGCATACAGGAGGATGGCTCAGCTAAATTGATATCAACTGGGTTATCCCCATGATTTGATCCGTGATCCAAGTCTTTTATCTTTTATCTTTTACTTCCTTCATTATTCGAACAACATTGTACACCAATTTTCAGGAAAGGGCTCGCAGTCAAGTGGGGGAGTAGACCGGCGCTGGGACGATTCACGTCCAAATGTCACGACCTTATCCGTTCGGACACCACCAGCTACGGATTCGACGAAAGACGTCATCGATTTTGATCGTGCACTGAGAATCAATTAACTATGCGATGTCTTGTCACTGATTCAACTAGTTTGGATGTTGCCTTTTGGTTCGATTCGCACAATGTGCTCCACAAATGCACTGATGACAGAAGAGAAGTGAAGAGTTGTCTTTTTTTAGTAGTTCATGATCATCCATTTAGCGTATCTGGCAAAATACCCCATGTAGAAGAAATGCTGAATTAAATGACAGTAAATCTGTCTTATCCTCCTTAGGAATCGCCACTGGTATGCGGACCCCGGAAGGAATGACTGTGGATCGAATGTTTGCGCACGCAAGCCTATTGAGTTGGTCCGCAACAGTTTATCTAGCGATTAATTTGCATAATATAACAACTATTCTAGTCGGTTACTTGATTTCGGTTACCATAGATTCGATCGGTGAGCGGTGAACACGTTTTCCTTGCTCTTGAGCTCGCAACAACTGTATCTAGCTATTAAGTAGTAACATATACGTTTGTCTTTTCTGAAGACAGTGAGTTTCATCAGAGGTATAAGAACCAAATTTCTTGATTGTTGGTTGTTATGAGCCCAGGAACTGTTGGGCTCTCAAAACGAATTGAATTAAAGATGCATGAACTGGACTAATGGCTTACCCCAGATTTCGGTAAATCTCCTTTTAGAACAGCTTTTCTGACCAGAGAAGTAGATTGAGACTCCTTAGAGCAATCCAATTCCACGTATTGCAGTTTGCTAAAGAAGAAGCCACGGATTACAACGGACAGTCGATGATTTGGAGGTATGGAAGTAGTATGGAAGAAAGATTAGAATGTTTCTGTTTTTTATTATTTTTTCCACGTGGTACATTTTTGGGCATTAGCAAAAAGTGCGGTCTCTGACACAAAAATACGGAATGTAATTTCGACCAGCTGGCTTGGTTCATTCTTCAAATGCTGTCACAACTTCTGAACCACTAGGATAAATGTCATGCACAAACCGGGTTCGCGGTTTAGTTTTCTTATTTAAATTTGCGGTGAGTCTACATGCAAGTCACGTGGTACAATTCGGTACAGCCAATGACGAACGTGGCAACAGACGATCGTGAACTTCAAAGATGCCTCGAATGCCATTGGACGGAATGTAATCCACCATTCGAGATTTGTCCTACTTTATGCAAAAATTCATAGTTTGTAAATGAACTTCCAACTTGAACGTGTCTTCCAGGTGTTTTTGGCCGCTTGTTGTCTTCAGCTGCATAGTTTTGCTCGGAGCCAGTCGAGCTCGTGTCGATAGTCCTTATCTAAACGATATTGAGAGTGACTAGATTCTGTATTGTGGTTTCAAATACAGAAAGCAAAAACTGTCTTCTTCGTTCCTTGCTGGTCACGTGACTTTAACGGAATGGGAACGCTCCCTAGCCCCCCAATCGCACAAAGGAGATGGAACTGGTTGATATGGCCGTGAAATTCGAAGTACTATAGCACCATATAGTGCCTACTAGGTCCGATGTGGTATCGAACAGGATGATAGCTAATTGTCGTTCATAGTACTGTCTGCATTTCAGATGGACAAACTGGATTTACCTGCAACCATTGATCCTTCAATGAAATGTCTTGACCATTCGGTCTGGCATTGCGGTTTAACTGGTAAGCACGAGAAGTACAAATTGGTGGATTGCATACACGTTTGCATTCGAATCCCCTCGAGGTCGAGGATTGAATCAGTTCTACTTTGGCCCTTCATTCAAACCAAACCTCGTCCAATCTAGCTGATCTTCCGAAAACTTTGTTCAGAGTTTCTCGGTGCTTACTTCTTTGGCTGACGATTTCGATTGTGTTCGCGTGTCTCGGTCCATCTGAGAGGCCAAGAATGAGGGAGACAAGGGAAGAGAGAGCGCGACAGCGAGAGGTCAGTGGTAAGAATTCGTTGTCATACAACCCGGATAACGTGCAAGGACGCCATGCCTGTGTGAAGTCAATCTCTTTAAACCATGAGTAATTTGATAGCATTCGATTTCGAATTTCACCTTACACCGATTGCCTCGACCAAACCAATAGAGGACAGTCTTTGTTGTCATACTTATGAAATATCATTGCTCCAAGCCTTTTAGGGATAGGAGGTTTGAAAACGAATTTTATCGTAGTTGGTGTCAGGAACTTTGGGAATGTAGATTAAACAGAAGACTTTTCGATTCCAACCTTTACAAACTCTCAGGTGCACGCAAAAATCCGGACAAAATGAAGTGGCTCCAAATCCGGTGTTCCGTGGCGTCCACCTGCCTGTCATTTCAGTCAACAGAAAAACTCGTAATCCACTGTTCTTCCAGGAGCAATCCTCTCGTCCACCCCGGCTACCATAAGTCCTTTTTACGGTTTCCCTGGTTGTACTGTCATCATCATAATCATCATCAACATCACCATGGGGCGACCGCATCATATTCACCTGGTGATAGATGCCGATAGTATCGGCTTCGGGTCGACACCGTACTGTTCACTTGTGGCTGGGGCATGTTGTACTTGTTTCACCATTCCCATTTTGTGATAGATGACCGTGTTGCTGCTAGTATGTTGGATGAGCACATGCACATGCACACACACACACACACAAACTTTCTGAATCCGCATTGGTACTATTCACGAGACAGGCATTTTGCTATGCTGGCCGTGTTGTGTGGCGTTGCTGTGTAGTGAGGTTACGTTGGTGGATCAAAGAAGACGTGGCCGCATCAAAGACCACGGGTCACAATTGTGTGCTTCAGATTTCATGTCGATAGAATGAAAAAGATTATTCATGGGGCATACTTAAAAGTGATGATTAACTAACGTGACCCAGCAAATGCATTCCACCTTTGCTACGGCTTCATGGCTGTCCGTATGACCACTTTCAATCACAGTGCCATGTTTTGCTTCTGCTTGTGTGTGTGTGTGTGTGTGTGTGTAAGTATGTTTGTGTATGCATGTATGTGTTTGTGTAAGAGATGTGCAATCTAACGTACGCATGTGGACAACGGACCCAGCTGGCTGGCATGTGCGTGAGTTGGGGGATGACAAAAGATGTTCCTAGGGTGTGAGGGACACAGAGACAATGAAAGACTAGGCTTGGACAGCGGTAGTTTCTCCAACACGAACGAGCACAACTTATCGTGTTCGAATAGGCGAATGGGCAAGGCAGGTGTATCTATGGCTATTTTGACTTGTGGTCAAGTTTCGACGCCCCAACTTAACGCCACCTCCTGTCTACACCTGCGATCTATGATCGTCCATCAATGACCACAAAATTTCTACACTCTCTCCTCTCGTCTGCTCCACCCTTTTGGGCCACTCTCGCGCCACGCGAATGCCATTTGCACTCACCTTAACCAGGGGCCACAACAGCAGCAACTAACCAAGACGAGTGTTTTTACCCAGGTGACCGAATTTATCGTGCGAATCATATCGCATCTTGCTCCACCTTTAATGCACCGGGTCAGTCACCTACCAAAGAACATCTTGCGTTACCCTTGCTACATGTACTGCCTCACTCGGGACCCAGACGTGGTCTTGTGTGTTGCGGATGTTGTTCGTTTGCTTGTCTTAACTGACTCTGTTGTTCGCCACACGTTAACCTAGCAACACCGCCACACCTTTACGTGCACGATTGTAGATGAATTTATTTGCCGAATTGGATGAAACAATAACACGCTGTGGTCACCTGCTCTGTTTGATGGGATTCGCCTTATATGTTCATTTATTCATTCATTATGCCCGTCCCCAGGTACCAGAGAAAATCTCATAGCGAAACATACTATGGATAGTGTACGTCAATGGCATGGGATAAGTATCCTTTAGTTGTGTGAAGCCTTGTGCGTAGTCATTCCCAAATGAAAACCGATATTTTGCCTACAGTTGTGCCCATACTTATGTGCTAAATGTCAAACTCTTGTGGTCTAACTGGACGTCTTTTGTCGTTCTTGCTGTTCTTGTCGTTGTTGTTGTTATTACCGCGATTGGTGTTGGTTTTGTTTGTTTTTATTCTACTAGATCCAGTGCAATTGGACGTCTTTCCCCCAGGGGAACATGTCTACAGTGGCATGGGAATAAAAACACCTTTTAGTCGGTCGTTCGACGAGGACCAAAGATGGTACTTTCACTTTGGAACAAATAACGAAATGGTCTCGTGGGTGAACAATTCTTCTGTTACCGTTTGCCGCCGGGATTATGGTTATTTTTCTCATTACTGGTCGACTCTGTGTTGATTAAGTGATCCACAAGTTCAGCATTTGCTGGGGATTTGATTGGCCCGTTGTGACCAAGTGAATAAGGTTGCGGCCTGTGGACGTGAAGGTCGCGGGTTCGAATCTTGCCACTGCCGGTCAGCTTTCCCACTTGGCATCCCTCTGTCGACCGCGGTCTCCTTCCTGAAAAACGATATACATTGTTGTTTCGTTAATAAAGAAAGCACAAAATGAAAAGATAAAAGAAATGATCCCATAGTTCTGTTCTATGACGAACTTGGAATATTTTGTATGAGACTGGTCAAATTTCGATTGTCGCATATTTCATCTGTTGAATCTTAAAATTAAAACGGAAAATCAAATGGGGATTTGATTTTATGATTCTCGGTAATACAGATAATCGTACTCGACAGATTGACAGATTAGCATCCGTCTTGTTGACCTATTTCATATGAAAAATGGGACTACAGCTCGTGGTGTTCTTTGTGTTGAAGATGCGTGTGCGTGTGCGTGCGTGTGTGTGTGTGTGTGTGTTTATACGTGCGTTTGCCGCTGTATTATTATAGACAAGCGGTAAATGGCGGTGTTCTTTCTAGCCTAACTCAAAGCTTGTGGCTTTAAGCAGCGTATGCTTTCGCTCAAATGGCATCCACCTTCAAATATGTGTGACGACACGTATCAGGTGTCAGTATCTTCATATTTGGCATTCTTTTCCAACAATGCGGTTGCTCATTACCGTAACAGTAAAGCAGTTGATCACGTCACACCAATCCCCTGGGATAATTCTGCCTAGGCACCATAGACAGGATTGTGTCAGAATTCCCACTTTTGTACGTGTATCTGTGTCAGTGTGGTTGTGTATGTGTGCTTGTGTCTTCATGATATAGTATTCTATTATCAACCGTGGGTTTAGGACACACACACAGGAACACATTGATATGAATCAGGTCAGGAGTTATCAGTCTGAGTTGTACAGGAGTTAACCCGTATTGGTGACGCGTTGATGGTGCCAGGTAGGCGTTTGTCTGCCTATTTGCTCGTGTTTCGATTACTGTGTTTGATAATAAGATACAACGATGACAGCTACGTGTCAGACTGACTGTGTTGGACGTAGTCGTCCAATACTGACAAGTGCAATCATCGCTTCCTTGGCAGAATGTTATCCCTCCACTGATTCGTATTCTTCTGGAACCGTAGTCAGGCAATGAGCTCTGCAAGAGAAATCCAAACTTTATCAGATAGTCACTCATCTTCTAAGGTCATAGCCAACGGAAACAGAACATGACAAACCCATCTGGATGAGCGGGAAGTGTCAAAACAGAGTGCCACAGAAAGAGGGTATCCCAAAAGCTGACTCGGATAAAAAACTATCGTTTCCTTATATTTTATCATTTACTTCATTTAATAATGAATCAACAATACAAATCATTTCCGGGGGGAGGTCCCGACCAACGGAAAGTTCATCGGCGATGGAAGGACTGCAGTTAGCAACCTTACTTTCGATATATCACGTGGTTAACCGCTTGACAAACACCAGTCAGCTCCTCGATATGTACCTGGAATGATCATCTGCAAAAAATATTCACTACTTAGCTGATGAATAACTTGGCATTTAGATTGATTTTGTCTGGGTATCAAATAAAATCCTGCAGTCACGTATGGTAGATAGAAAATGAACAACCGGCGAAAGATCAATCGATTATCGTTGCACCTCAATCACCAACAGATTCGGAATCCAGCCACACTTCACCACTGACCGATGATTGACACCACTCTGGCAACCTCAAGAAAGGTAAACCCGGTCGAATTAAGGCCCCGGAATCTTTGGACAGCGAGTGGGCGAGACCGTATGTAGGTATTGCTAAAAGCCGCCTGCCGGGAACGGCTGATTGGTTTGAGCTTCTGTCACCTCAAAAAGGTCAGAAGTTCGAATTTCAGATCCGCCGGTAACTTTGATGATGAACGGCAAGTCCCAGCTGCCCGAATTGTTACCAAATATGACCTATTGGAACCTTATGTGGTTCAGAGCCACTAAATGTTTTAGAGAGCAGGTCCTAATGGCTGTGAAATACGTCACTTTTACCGTACTCCTGAGTCTATCATGTAATAATTGACGCACATACTACTTGCGTATGACCCCTTGTGGTTAACTAGATACTGTCGATGAAGATGTTCGGTATTTCGGTAGTGATAATTGTAATATCGATAATGTTATTGTGAAAATTTGTTCAGTGATATTGTCAGTTATGATAGAAGTCCCTGTGGTGAACTACTGTTAGACCAAATGATCTGTAATTTAAGTAGTATCTCATGATACTCAAGGTAACGCAATTTTTAATATAGAAGAGCAAAGAAATGATGATGACAATCATATTGTGAGACAGAGTAACTAAGCTTTTACCATGTTGGAGAAAACTGAAGGAGAAACATTTGAGTGGAACAGCAGAAATGGGTCCTATTGGTTTGAAATAATTCTTTTACACGTTTTCTGTGGGAAAACACGACAATCGATTTTGGGATGATGTAAAACTCATTGAGTTCCCGGTGATTTATGCAAGGCGAGCGAAAGACGAACAAGGTTGAATCATTTCGACTGTTCTCAAATAGTCATTTTGCAATTAAAGATAAATGGTAGTATTTGATCGATTTGGAGTCGTTCCTTGATACCACTGAATCCATAAGACTTCCCCAAACGGATAAAGGAACTATTTGACCGGTCACCGGCTTGTATGGAACAGTGCGGATGCCTTACAGGTGGTGCTTAGCTTCCCAGCAGCTAGAGGATTTGTTCTTGAATCTAAATGGCCTACTCTGGGTCGGATGACCTAGCGTTGTAACATCCCAGCAGGTATATAACTTTAAATGTCATTGATCTTCCTTCACCTGACTGGTTCGAACACGATAAC
>LUCM01010366.1:342763-363320 GCA_008360955.1 Fasciolopsis buskii
CCCTTACTCGAAAAATGGAAAATGATGTACACTGCTGTTTTGTTAATGAAGAAGGTAAAAATACACGATAAATTCGGTAACCGTAGCCATTGCAAACGCTCAATGCGGGAATCTCAACGTCAACCGCCTCGCGGCTCAGTGTCGGTGTTGGCCACATGGATAAGGTCGCGGTCTTTGGATGTGAAGATTGCGGGTTCGAATCCTCGCACTGCCGGTCAACTTCCCCACTTGGCAGCCCTCTGCTAGTCGCGGCCCTCTTTCGGAAAAATTTTGTTAATTGTTATTTCATTGTTATTTCATTAATGATGGAACTAAAACATAAAAATTACGATCATACTTACTAACATTTGTACTTCACTCACACCAGTAAATCGGTGTTCGGAGATATTATGGATGCGGATTTTTGGAGATAAGCAGTGCACAAAAAGTTCTTTAACTAGAGGCATATTCAAGGCCATTGACAAATGTGTGGTCCAATCGGCCGGGGAATTTGGCTCGAAACAAACTGGGAAACACGATTTGGGGTAGCTCTTTAACCGAGCACAATTGATCATAAGTCAGGGATTGTTTTGGTTTCTTTCTGTTATACCCTTTAAGGACGTTTGAGACGATTAGAGAAAATTGTCAAGGCCATTTGGCATGATCCTGTCGAGTTCACCTTAGGCGAGGCTAATGCCGATTGCAAATGGGATGTGTAAACTCATAATTAGTAGTCCTCTAAAATGAGCAAAACTCGTGAGTCTAAGTTCAGTGGTAAAACCAACGTCAGTGAAAACGAAGCCGGTTACATGAAGTCACGTGAGCAAAAAAGTAGGATAATTTATTGTCCAACTGGATAAGCGCTGCAATGTTTGGCTACTCATTAGCTAACTACAATCAATTTCATTGAATAAAACGCGATTCAGATGTATATATTGCTATCAGTTGCTTTTGTATGTCTATATTTGTCCGGGACAACAGTCACAGTGGGACAAGGATGTCTCATAATAACTACGGCCTCCAGGGGGCACAGGACGAGTGAGGAGATATCAACCACAATCGCGAAACATTGATTGGCACAGAACCACGTATGGTCCCAACTAGGGAAACAGCCAATTGCCGTCTACCATCACAGTTAACGGTGGACCTGAGATTTGAACGTCTAAACTTTTTGCGATGATAGACGTTTAATCCGCTGTACTGCTACCCGTGAATTGATATATTGTGATCAAGGTATGAGCAACTAGAGGTCTCGAACAGATTTATGCTTAGTTCCGATTTGGAAATGACTGAAAACATCTGGGACTTGTTACCCACTTGAAGTTAAGGCAACGGAAGCGCTTTCGGCATAGCGAATCTGCTAGAAACTACCAAAATGGGTGAGTAATAATGAGCTCTTTTAATTATGTTTTTATTTAATGAATGTCCAGTACGCAATTTTTCCACAACTGACTTGCGGCCTTCATTAGATAAGCGCTTGACTGTGGAAAGAATAGAATCTGTAGTCTTTACGCACAAGTATCACAGTCAAGCGATTGCGTCTTGTCACAGCGGAAGATTGAAACTATAAAGAATCTCATTGCCAGTCTAATCGAGCCGTGTGTAGTCATTTAAAACAGTACAGCTTGGTACCGTTGCCAAACGAATTCATCCTAATTCTTCCTCTGATATTGGACAAGGTAGCTTAGACCAGAAAAATAATATCGAACAATGCAATACGTTCGAATAATAATTTTCCATTTACACACAGTATTCGATCCCCTTGACAGCGGTCAGTTCATTCAGAAAAGTTATTCGCGGTTGCTCACACAAAAGAACGGTCCCCCCATGATCCACTTGTCCCACGCACAAGGCATCTAAGGGTTGATCGTCTTTCGGCACTCTGAATAGTAGCCTAATTATCACCACTTACCTCGCCTAATGCAATGAACAATAGGGTTCTAATCAGTTTGTGCGATGATAGATGCTTTGTTTTTGCTATTCTTCGGCGTTTTTTGACGAATACGACTAGGGAGTCCAATCACTGAGCACGAGAACGACTGGGATTCTCAGGCAAACTTATCCGTGAGAGTCATGAGTGGTTGGATGAAAGTTCATGTATTTGAATCAACTATTCTTCTACTGAAATAATTCATCATGTGATATCATAGTTCAACTCACCATTAAGAACCCATCGAAGTACTATACAGTTGTTTCATCCTTGTTACGAATCATCAGCAGTGCATATCCACCACGCCCGAACTGGGACGCGAACCCGAACAAGGACGAACGATTTCGAGTCGAACGCCTTAGCCATTACGCTACCAGGCAGGCTCTCGACGACTTATTGAACTTCACCGCATGACTGGGTTATCGGCTCAAAGCAAGCCCCAAGCTGGAGGACTAAGTAGGTACTTCGTCGGATCTCTACCCATTGACTTTTCAGGCATTATTAGATATGTGGTTCGAAATAATCCCGCCGTCATAGCTTGTTAGATAACGGAGACATGCAGGTCGAGGTACCACGACAGTTTCATTTTGGTAGTAAAATTGGTCATTTAGTTACTCCGTTAAGTTTAATTATTCCCTGTCCAATGTTTTATTAAAAAGTTTTAAAAGACCGTGAATGAATTGAGCTTACTGTGTGGACTACACCAAAATGGTTTTGTCGCAAAAAATATCCGTGCAACCTTGAAATCAATTTTAAAACAGTTAATAATACCTAAGAAAAAGCATAGCTGTAGATTGGGCGGTAGAATTATTTACTATGCAATATAAAAGTATCGATTGTATCATCTCTAAGGATTACACGCAACTTGTTGTCGCTGTTCTCGTTTTCTCTGGATTAAAAAATTCTTTTTTTCGTTTTAGAAACCATTGTGATAAGTTCAGACGCCTTGGTAACGCGATCAGAAACGCTAGGATAGCTGAAGGCGCCATACAACAAAGTTGAGTTATAGCATCCGAATAAAGTGTGAATATACACTAGCTGGTCTGTCCTTTCACGTTTTTTCCCCGTGGTATGTGCTATCGATAAACTAGTAGACGTTTCGAAGATGGTGCACATCTGAATGATCTGTCAGGCTGATAGGCATTGACGCTTTCACAGTTCAGGGACAGACTATTCAATCCCCACGAGGTGGAAGAGGGTGTCCCGGGGGTCAGTGGATAAATCGGTGCCAATGAACAGGGCAAGCTACTTCGGTCTAACATGAAGTCGTAAAAATAAGAAACATTGGCTACGCCCCGTGTGAAACTACCGATGATCATAGGATGCCGATAGTTCATGCAGGCAATCGGCAGTTTGGTTTTGACGCACATGGGTTTCGCACATCCCAAAGGAACCAGATTTATGACTTCAGGGGACCAAGGTCCCCGTTATTGTGGTGCCGATGTGTATAAACCAGCTCGTTAGTAAAATCAGATGGGATTCACCTGTAGTCTCCGGGGCGTTCTTTGATGTTGCCGCTGCGATTATCTGTACACGTTTGTTTTTGTGTGCAGGTATATATGTATGCATGTATGCCCGTATGTGTGCATATGTGTATATGTTTGTACTTGATAGTGGTAATATCAGTAGTGGTAATGTTACTTATAATAGTGATGATATTGATATTACGTGCAACTGGTATTGTTTTCAGTAGTCCGGTAAGACGGCTTTATTTTTGCACACCTATATGCTAACACTTTTTCATTGAACAGTAGATTATAGACTGACCCATTAAACTATGGATTCTAAGAGGTCAGTTACACAAATAATACAATAACAATATTAATAATAATAACAATAGTAATAGTACTAATACAAAGAATTAGTTTAGTAGGACACAAAGAAAGAAATAGTTGCCATTACAGACGAATCAGTGGGGCTTTAACTCACCTTATTATTTAATCTATATTTTACTCTTTCTATTACTGAAATGATAATGTACAGCATTTTTCATTTTTCAGGAAGCAAGCCGCAACCAACACAAGGTTGCGAACTGGGTAGTTTGATTGGTGATGGGAGGACTCGAACTCGTGACGTTCTCGTCCAAACACCGTGACCTTATCCGTTCGGCTACGGCCGGTCTTGTTTTAGGCAAATGAATGTCCATTAAGACGCCTAGTCTTTGTTGTATTTTTTTCGTAACACTGTTCAGCCTTGACTTTTACCATTGCTAAAAACGTCACACTAATTTGTGTTTCATTCGAATTTATCCCCCCCCCCACACTTCACAAGATTTCGTGTACTTCTCTTTTGTTGCTTTATTTTTCCGTTACGAACACACATTGTCGAACGTTCAACGTGGATTTGCCCTGGCATCATTATTATTTTTTTATCGACACACGTTAACAACGTCTCGCAATAACGTTCATTCACTCACTTCTGGCACGCGTAAACACACGCACGCACGCACGCACACACACGCGCATTTTGAATGGGCTACCGAAAGGAACGGGTAGAAATAATGTTACGTGTACATTTGACCGATTCATTCGAGCAAACCATAATCGCCAGGTTAATGACAATAAGATTTACGTCCCCTTTAATCGAATGCATTTGTCCGTGGCATAGAGCACAAACTCCTCGTTACTGTCGCTCCCTCCCTACTGGTCATTTTCCATCCGGCACGGGAATCGACTAACTGCAAGTGATTTTTCTGAATGATAGATTAAAGGTGTGGAGAACTCGTGGAGGGAGAATGAAAGGGGTGTGTGTGTGTGGAGGAAATTTCGGTCACTGGGCCGATGGTTAGATAGTGTTCGTGTGTGTGTGTGTGTGTGTGTGTGTGTGCGTGTGGGTGGGTGGGTGCAGTCCTACTGACAAATCAAAGCAGTAAGGGCAAGAGAAAGAGAAGGAATGACCAAATTTGTAGCATGAGGATCGAAGTGACAAGAATACCCTTATGATATGTCGACTACGAGAGTATATCATGCAAACAAACAAATACCAGGCAACACGTACAAATGTGTACTTACGCATGTACGTGTATCCACATATGAACAAAGAAATAACAAGGCATTGGAAACTTTTTGTGGCATCACAGAACTTACCTTGTCCACAACTTGTTCGGAAATGGCGAAGTGTGGTTGCCGTTTTTTTTTCCAAGTGATTGGGTAAGGTGCAAATCTGGAATCGACATCTTCACCATGTTTTCTGGCTATGAGGTTAGATGTTTGGCAAGGGAGAATGGAATTAGGGAGGTGGAGAGGTAAAGGAAAGGGAACCCAGTTGACGGTGTTGTTCACGCAGATGACAAGTGACCTATAAACACCAGTCCAAGATAGACCACTATTCGGTCAACGCGCGCGTGTGCGCGCATTGTACGGGGCCATAACAACAGTGAAACAACAACAACAACAACAACAACAACGACGACAACAGTAGCAGTAGTAGCAGCCGTAGGAAAAACAATAAGAAGAAGAACAGAAATAACAACAACAACAACAGCATTATGTGGGGACGGTCATATAAAACAGTCAAAAGTTTGTACGTTTCCACATGGGTGTTTGTATTGCTTCATGTGGTGAGAGACATTTGAAGTGTTATAGACCACTAGGGTGTGAATCCGCAGGCGACGACTGGGCAGAGCACACTGAACAAGTGTTCGTTCGACAATAGTGACGGTCATAGCGACTGCTTTGGTGCTCGGTCGCTACGCGCCACTCTCATGCACCCCTTCAATCGGATGGAAACACAAAGTCGCGTATAAACTAGCATATAGGTGAATGGGATGGTGTCAGATCCATGTGCACTTGTCTTGACAAGATTCGAACATCAATTCACCGTGTCGTCATTCTAATCAAACCTCAAATATTTTCCGCCTCCCACGCGTGTTCGCCTGGGGTAGCAGACACGAGCATTTCCCCAATTCGTACTTAGCCCTGTGTTTCATTCTACACTTCCACCTTTATTCATCATCTGCAGACATGGTGGTGGGCACCAGTGGTTTGATGTAGCAATAAGATTCCAGAATGTCGATTCTATGATGATGCGGACCGGCTGATGAAGTATGGGTGGGTGTGTATGTACGGTGTCAATTTAACACGTCAATACGTCTAGGAAGGCAAGAAGAAATGCGTGCAGACTTGTACGTCCCATTGTCCACTTGTCCAACTGCCGCACTTGATCGTCTCTATATCACAACTACCAAGACGTGATTCCAATCTCTTAATGTCGTCTCCGACTCATTCGTTTGTGTTTCACGTCATCTAGGCACCCACTTTTTCTGCCATATTCTATCCCCCAAATGGAGTCATCAAATTAGGTATTCCAACGCTAGTAACGATGGCATGTGTATGCGAATGCATATCGGTAACCAGGTTAGGCAAAAATACTTGTACAGACAAGATGAAGAAGCCGAACGACCGCGATGACAACGATGATGATGAGGAGGAGAAAGAAGAGGAATACGACAACAAACAAGCGGCAGAGGAAGACTGCTGGTGGGCCCGATGACATGAGATTCGGACGAATTGGATTTTGTGTGTGTTTGTGTGTATGTTTTAAGGTCTGCCCGAAAATACTGGTTTATTGATTTTTCTCCGGACTGTGCAGTGTGCAAGTACCATAATGAAACATAATTTATCCCAAAAACATTAGCCGTATTTAATGCTTTCAGTCGCACTTGTTCATCGTAGCTCAGACACTAATGCGATAGAAACCACTGACCACAGAGATTCATTGACCAAGCAAATTGAGGGAACGATTCGAACGGACTGTCATGAACCGCGGTCAGTTCATGCTGTCTGGGTGATATACTAAACTGGTGCACAAGTCTACTTCTTTGTTCATCTGTTTGCATTTGTGTGCGTCTGTTAAAGACAGCGGAGGATCCGAAGTGCGTGTATGACTCTTCATCTCAATTGGACTTGTACTATGACAATAAAATTTTGCTGACATGCGCATAGCAAAATGGCATGAGTGATTCGAGTAAAAGTGACTACTATGTGGTTGGACAAGAAGCTTACAATTCTATATGGATTATTAAGGAATATTCTCTCTTTATCACATGGGGCCATACCGATCTACTTGGCTCGAGAAGAAATCGAGCCAAGCATCCAACTTGGCAGGTATCATACGATCGTGAATCGACAGTGTCGATAAGGGTAAACCAAAATCTCGCATATATATATATATATATATGTGTGTGTGTGTGCTAAACTGTAGGATTTGTATTGTCACTGTCAGAAATGTAGAGTTTTGCGAGACAGGGGGGGTGGCAGGTGGGTTAGTGCGAGGGGATGAATGGAAACGGTGATTCTGAGGAACAGACAGAGATGAAATGTACTGATTAATGCAATCTCAACAGCTCACAATGTGTGCTAATATGTCAAACTTATAGGAGAATATGTGTGACAAGTTGTAAAAGATACATGTATCCAAGTAAACCTGTTGCTATCTGTCCGGTGATGCGAGTTTTCAGATAGAAAAAAATAAAAGTCTGCCATGATTTACCGATAGTCTCATTTTCCACGCTATACGAGGGGACGAATAGCAGTTGAACAAAATTTGTTGACGGGAGAAGCTAATAAACTTTACTTTCTACAAGCGAAAACATAAATATGGTAGATAGAGAAGGGCCATTCAATGTAGTGAATAAACCATAGCAGAAGACGAGTAAATATCGACTTGTTTGTGATTGAAATCGAGTCCTTTGAATGAAAAAGAGCCAGTCGATTGTCAAGGTCCACTACTAAAAGCAAACGAATGACAATTTTCTATTGGATCTTTAATGGTCTTCCCGATCATTGACAAGATTCATTCAATAGATTTGAGCAAATGAGATAATTAATCATGTAGTGTTGGTAACTTATGGTTACACAATTGTTTCCTACAAGAAGATAGCTAAACTTCCGCAGAATTTGCCCGAATGAAATGCGAAGACGAGGCTGGACGGGTGGCCTGTGCACATCGTGGAAGATAAGTCAATTTCTTATTAAGAAATTCTTTTCGCATTTTTTCCATTGCACCGCTTCGAGTAAATCGAACGGAATTTTATTTTGTAACGGTTGGATCAGAAAATAGTTGACATCAGAGTCTCCAGGAGTGTCTAAATTTACATGGGGGACAGTGATTCATCGAGATTTGTAGGCCTTGATTACCGTTAGTCTGGTTAGTATCATTTATGATTAAGTAACTAAGATTTGATTGCCGACGCATAAATCTGCCTATTGGAATCCCGTGTTAGGGCCCGGTTAATACTGAATAACAAATTGATAAAGAATGGCTCATGAGGAATGAAAGTCTACCAATCCACAGGTGGCACTGTGGCCAGATATCTTCTTTAAAATTACACCTTTCATTAAAGCGACTTGTCCAACGGTGGCCAAGCGGATAAGATGGCGTTTGAACGTGAAGGTCGAAGGCTCGAATCCTACCACTGCCGGTCAACTTCCCCACTTGGCAGCCATCTACTGGCTGCGAACCCCTTCCTGCTGTTTTATTAATAAAGGAATTAAAAGATGAAAGATAACTGGAGCACATGAAAGAAGTCCTCACAAAAAGGTCTTATTCGAAGAATACAGTACGGTACGTTGTATACGATAGACAGTCTATCAGGACACATCAGTTCCTAGGATTTTTGACCTCCAGTGATTCCTGCCGAGTTACAGTCCAACAACCGAGACACGATGGTTGATTTTTCAAAGTATGAAGTTGGAAAAATGACCACATGGTTGTGCTCAAATTAGCTTCGACAATGAGCTGAGTAGTCATATTTAGTAACGACTGAATCAAATAACGAATTCTGATTTTACTTGTCAGATCAGTGTAGAATGGATCGAAGTGTTCGAACGTTTTCGATTCCCGAGAGACTTGAATCCATGCTCCCATGTTATTCACACTAGCAACACGTGGCCGACGTTAGAAAAATCGTAGGGCCAAGCCAAAGGATTTTTGGACATTTTGTTTAATGACGATTGTTGCTTCATCGCGGATTGCTGCTGTGACAATCAGTCTGCGAAAAGCTTCACGTGTGTTATCCCCACTTGGTTGAAATGTCCAAACACTACGGATATGTACTTAGTAGACCGACTGGTAGAACATGCCCGTCCAAAGGTACAAATGGGTAAGTTGCATCCAAGGATGAGTTAGAATCCTGCAGTTGTTGAGGAGTTTCCACATTTTTTGCAAATTCAAGCAAATCAATTCAGTTGGCCCAATATTTGGACTGTCCTATTGATTGTTGATCTGACTAAATGTGTACGGTCATCACGTTTGCATGTTTTGATTTCAATTTATTCGTATGTTTACGGTAACAGATTTCCTTTCTATCCTGTTCATTACTCATGTTTGTGCGGAAGACAATTGTGATTCGAGAGTAGATTAAACATGGATTCCATTGATAGAAAATGTTCAGTCTGTTCCGTCTGCATGCACGTGTGTGGATTGCTCTTTTTTGGCATTTTCATTGCTTGAGTCGAAATGCGAATACGAAACATTAGACGACCAGATCATACAATGTTCACATTCTACTCAACATTTAGAAATCATGGAAGCACTTTACGATTGCTTCATTTGCGTTATGAATTGGCAAAATGCAGTGACTTTCATGCGAGAATTAGCACTCGAACTCCCGGAGTGAACGATTGTAATGGATGTGTATTCGAGAGCATTCCTGACAGTGTGAATAAAATAACTACACTTGGATTTGATTTTATGCGTCTATGATGTCAGCATTGGGCGAGAAATTAGTCGAATGATAAATCAATTCCCTTGCTATTCAGATTGGTCAAATTTAACATGTGTACTGGTTGTAACCTAGATTAGTGGATTTGACAACCTTCTAATTGTGGAATTCGATGTTCACTTGACCGGTTCCCATATACGGAATGTTTATTGGGTTTCCAAATTATGTGAATATCTGCAAACCTGTGGATTTGTTGCTCATCAGCGAACAATTCGTTCTAGAATCTATCGAGGTTGCGAATCCGTGTGGGTTGTACGCCACAAATCGACATCTTTTTTGCATGTCTGTAAAATTTATCTTGAAATTCACAAGAGGATAGGATTCCAGCAAAATTAGTGCTGACCACGAATAAACACGATAGTCCAGGCGGTACTTTGACAATTTAGTAAAACATAGTCAATGCGACCAAACAATAAACATTATAACTCAATGTACATCTTCGAACCTTTAAAATATACAATCTGAGCTACTAATGTTTTCGGTCATATTATCAAGTCAGTGGATTCAGTTGTCGAATGATTTGCACAGGTAGACATTATAGTGTCATATTTCGGACAACATTTTTTCACGGTACATTCATTTCGTTTGGGAACACAGTGTTCACTTGTAAGATTGATTAGATCGATGCCGACGAGGTCGAGTTCGCAATCAAAATCTCGTTAGCTAAAACGGACGAAGTTTGTAAGAACCAATGAGAATCCATTTTATCCATTATTTTCTTGCTTTGTTTACGTCAAGCCAGAGTGAATTGTTTTGATGGTATTAACAGTCAGTTGATGGGTTTCTAATAGGAAAGTTGTTCACGTATTCGGGCAATGAAACATGCAAGCTTCAAGTTGAAATGTCACGTTTGACCACGAGTGAATCGATTGCAAGTAAATAACCACTTCAGAGAAGTGGTGTAAAGGTTGTTTCTGTCTAAAGTAACTTCTACAAGCACATTTTAATGCTTAGTAATAATAAGACTATTATCAGTTATAGTAACATCAATAATAACAGTGGCAACACATTCCTCGATAAGCAAGTTGATCGTATGTCAAATTGAAAGCACCATGCAATAAATGTTTGGTATTAAGTCCCTTAATTGCTCTGTTGTTGTTTTATCGATTTTCACCCGAGGACTCGAACCTCGGCAGCAAGAATGTGTACCCAAAGCATGCGGATAGAACGTAACTATTGGACAAATCAGATTGTATCTATCGCGTTGGGAAGGTGTACAACAAAAGGCGTTCTTCTTAGAAATCTATTGACAAACATTTCACCTTGTACGCACAATGAAACAAATATATTACGGGTAATCAAACGAAGCTTCCCGTGTAATTAGTCTCCTAAACAGTTATAAACTAGTCACAATTGTTTTCAAAATAGCGTAGCTACAATCAGCGGGGCTACGTACCAAGATTATACTTAACCACAGTTTTCCGCATGAATATATCGATCACAACAACGCTGTGTTATTAATATTATATCATTCACAATAAAAACCAATACATGGCGCATCGATTTTTCGATACACTCCTTACGTCGTTTGGTCCGGATATGGACATGATAAACTTCGCGAATGTCGTATCTGTGTAAGGATATGGGGTTTTCACCTAATTTAACCAGTCATAGGATGACCGAATCAGAAATTCAGTCCAACTTCATGTTCCATTCAAATGCTAAATGTCTATTCGATTCTCAGTTATCTACAGGTGCAGCCTCTGTGGTCAACTGAATGAAAATTAATTCGTCTCACTCGCTCTCCTTTCCCGTCTGCCTCTCGATTCCACACACACACAAACACGAGGGGATTAATGCATAAGGGTCTGATTAAATTCCAGCTTCATATTCGAGCAACTGAATGTTCTGACGGAGTGTCAATCGTTGAACGCTACCCACAAAGACTCAGCCCGACCGATGTCGTTATTGTGAATGTTTGTTCGCATTTGCAACACCTATGTTGTGGCCCCTCATGGCTGTGCATGTGTGTGTGTGTGTGTTTACGTGCGTGTGTTTAATGCGAGACAAAATGACCAGGAGAATATCCATTCATCTCTAATTTGCGAAGACGATTCGTAAATTACCGTGACTGACAGATGCTTATTTGGGTGATGCTCAGAACACTAGCCCCTCATCTAATGGGTACACCAGGCCCGTGGTACATGACCCTTGTCTCTGCATCATCGTACGTATCTCTGTTGTCCATTTCCGCAGTGGACAGTAAACAGGCGTACGTAAGAGACACACAAGAACCAACGAAGTGGGCACTACATGTATTTTCTTTCGGACTGAACAAATGTGATTGGTTGTGTGATTTTTACTCCTCTCGCTTTGTGGATGTAAAAGGTGAACTGCCAGATATCGTGATCATCAAGTAGTGAACTCAAAGACTTTTACTTCCAGTTCGAGTGACATCCTATCAGAGGAGGGTGATTAGTAAGCCCTGTACTGCATTGCACTGGTTACAATTCTGAACAGACCAGGTGATGCATGAGTACGGAGCACACGTCACTCTGTTGTCAACATTGGAAGGGAGTGAGCATTGTCATCGGGTGCCGAAAGACATTTCAAAACAATATCCTGGTTCTTGTTCGATCACGACAATTTGTAATAGTCCACACGAGCATTCTCATGTAGTCTTGACTAATCAATCCTGATAGCCAAATTCGGTGACTCAACCCGATAGAAGTGTGTAGCTATGACAAATATTTGTATGCTCACACCGAAAGAAGAATCCAGATTATGCACGAGTCTCATTTAAATGATTATAAATGTGCTTGTGTAATGAGTCTGTCGGAGAGTTACAACGGTTATTTGTTAAACTTCAGCTTCAACTACTCAGGACCAATTCTCTAAATGAGAACAAATTATCAAAGTTTCCTTTGCAAATGAACTAATATCTCATCTTCACATGAATCGACAAGACCGCCCATGAAGCACAAGATAAACTGATCGATGCAAATCAAGTGTGCGTACCCGGCACGCCGAATCAAATCACCCATAGTTGTACACCAGGCCATTATTTTTTGCTGAGTTGTTTCATTCGAATAATCTATTTTGTACTTCTAGGTCAGTCTCGTTGTAAAAGCCCAATGTACACTACTTTTAGCAGTTTTCTAATTGCCCTTTTGGCTGCATTTTCACTAGTCAGATCCCTATGCACAAAATTTGGTCGTTCCACGCGAATTTCTTCTTCAGTATTTTGCATTCTATACGGGGCTGTTTCGGAGTTTCGACTCGGCCGGGTCACACGCAGATCATAATTTGGCCTACCTGTCACAGACACAATCGTGCAGCAAAACGGAACAGAACTGAACTCGCCGATAGTAACAAACTATTAAACATCTAGTATCGTACAAAGAAGCCTTTAGATTGTAGACCGAGTTATCTAGTTTTAACTTCCAGTAGAGAGTATAAGGTGTGTCATTGAAGGCTTTGGATTATAGCTACAAGCTATTGATAATTTTGTATGACTCGTTTCAGTTTGTGATAATCTGTTAGGTGCGAAATTGAAGCAACTAGGCCAAACTGATAGCACCAATGGAATAGAATCTAAGGCAAGCTTGAAACTGGGTTTGGATTGAGTAGTCACAATTTGAAACTTTGGAATTTGTAGACAGTTCGATTGGTTGGCGTGATGACAGAAATTGCTTGGTGTTCTTTTCAGATGAATCCTTGATGATTTTTCCGGATAATTTTTTTGTCATTTGGCTGTGAAAGAAACTAACGTACAACCTCCGATCTGACCCGAAGATTCAACACCTCGGTATAATCCACTAGATAGGTCTTCTATTCAACCTTGTTAAGAATCATAATGATAAATTCATATTTATCAAGTACAGTAGAAATACGAAAGACTGCTTACACACAATGGGTTTAACCCGAATCGAGGTCTGAATTGGGTTGAGTTGGATCTCCGTGGGCTGCAGATGAAGATTCCCGACAAAGCAGATAAATACGGCTGCTCGGCAGTTCTATAATGATATATATATATATATATAAGCAGTAAATAATATCTGGATGGGTGAACAAAATCTGCCCGGGAGCACACGACCGGTTTCGCGATTATTGTCGCTCGTCAGGTATGCGTACCCGATGCTCTCTTGTCCAAACATCCACATACTTGTACACTCCGAATTGATTGATATTTCTCACCAGAATCGAATCTGTAGCAACAGGAGTGTGCATGGAAGCTCTTCGTCGAAGTCCACAGAAGAATCACAACTGTGATTCGTTGATAATTCTTTGTCAGTTGGGCTGAGCCAACCTTAGGAACGAGGACAGAATGCCCCAGAATATACTTATGTATATAAAGAAGCAGTAAGTAGTATCTGGATGATTAGCTCAGCCCAACTGACAAAAAATTATCAACGAATCACAGTTGTGGTTCCTCTGTGGACTCTTCGACGAAGAGCTCCTGTGCACATTCCTGATGCTACAAATTCGATTCTGTTGATATATATATATATATATATATATATATATATATATATAGTACACCTATTTGAAAACATGCATGGTGCCAACCAAACAACGCGTACATGGAACCTTACAAAAGAGGGACAAACAAGAAAGAAGAAGTATTATACCTTAACAAACCAACTGTTTTTTTGTGTGATTACACCGTGCACATTTTGTGATTCATTGGTTGATTTCGGGTTATTTTTAAGGAGGATGAATTCCACAGACACGCCACAAAGCATTCACACCTATGACTTCGGTTCTGAGCCATATCTGTCAGCATCTGCAACCTATAAAAATCCTCACATCTTGAGCCCCAACCGGGAACACGGAAGGCACCAGCGGGAACCAAAACCGAAACTACCTTCATACCTCTACGCCAAGTCATAACCTGACCGCTACCTCACTTCTTCTTTCAGCCTTGTTCAGCGTGTGCAAAAAAGGGCACGAAAAGGTAGACAACGGTTGGCAACCATAGGCAATATGCGTCCACATCACCGAAATTGATGTACATCGATTATCTCAGTCAGAGAACGATTGTCTACACCTACCATACGACAACGCAAATCGATTTTCTAGTGCTGATAACATTCAAACAGGCACGTTATGTCAAGAATTCTGCCGCCTGTCATTCGGAAGTCGAGTGTACGAAAGACCGTTATTCAACATGAACAATGGAAGGTTATATTAGAAAAGAAAATTATTCCTCACGCCATATGGAAGCTTGCCCGGATTAAAGAATCGGAATAAACGAGTTCAAGTAGAACAAAGTTCCCTAGGTCATGCAAACTCGTTTTCAGCGACCGGTTAAACTTTCAAATCAGCCGTTATAGTTTCGCTTAGGTGACAATTTTCATTGGTCACGGGTCTCAATGACCGACTTATCGGAGCCACATGGCATTGTTAGTTAGTCGAACAATCATCATTTAATTGCAGAGATTTTCAGTTTATTTTTTCAACCAACTCGGTTACACTTGTACGTCGGTTTTCGACCACAGTTTCAGTCTTGGTCAAATGAATGTGATGTGCAATTTTGCGCGAACGACTAACTGGATTTTGTACCATGCCCTTAAACAAAACGAAACTGATCGAATCGATTCGGCTATATTCCCCCGCCCGCTGCGTACGTGTACAAACAAACGGTCACCTTGATGTGTACCCGATACGTTAATTCAGATCAGGCAACTGTACACGAATCCCTTTTGGAACGAATTATCCGATGTTGATTGACTGCTTGAATTGTGATCTTTGTCGTCATTATTACTAACACGTGAACAAATCATTCAAATTTTGCCCCATTTTCTCTTCTATAAATGTCAAGACAAGGAGTGGTGGTAAAACACGAAGGGAGGAGCAAATCCCATGGAGAAAACTTGGTTGATTGATGCTGGTAGGACCCAATGCGTGTGTGTGTACACACGAGATGAAAATGTTGCCTTATTGCTATTGGCAGGTCACAGATTCGCATGAATGACACTTTCCTGTAATAACAATGGGATTGTGCAATCACAATTTATTCCCCGGGTCTCTGGTTCCAACCCCACCACTCACTCATTCCGCCACCTACCTGCCTGCTCGGTCAGTCAACGCCTGCTACGACCAGACGTTCAGTGATCACGATGCGAGTCTGCAAGTGGTTCGGTCAGAATCACCTGTATCAGCATAACTGGATCGAGGCGATTCACTTTGTATACAGAAGAAAGTTTTGTGTGTTTGTGTGTTTGTAAAGGTTAATTCAACCGCGGGGATATTTGCCGACGTCAGACACCAGCCCAATGTGTGTGTGTACCTTCGAGATCCAAGCCGTGAACGGCAAAATAAGGAGAAACATGCCTACGTGGACAAACATGCACAGCATGGGGTGTGGACGACTGACGTTCTCCGTTCGCATGTCTTATTTCCTCGCATTTTAGAAAAAGGCCAGTTGGAAGTCGGTGCATGCCTGACCCATAGGCCCGGCCGGACGTGGAAGGTCTGAGACTGAAGGAGAATATTAATCATGAAAGACAAAAACCGTGATTTCGTCCTAGGTGAGGGCAGACGGAAGGCGGCCGAAGACGTCGAGCTGTGGCAGACGAAAGATCAAATACTTGGGAAAATTGTCTATTTATCGGAATAGGTTGTGAGACACGTGCATTTCACTTGCTCTTTTCCACCGCGGAGGTGAAACACGACAATCTGTAGGCAATAGATTGTGCTTGCCGGAAATTTCGACGCATATAGTTCGCAGCTGAGGGGGGGGGGTGATAGACAGAATCCGGTCGTGTGGGTTAATGCCAAAGTAGACATGGTTCAGTTCTCAGATTTGCTCAACGGTGATTCCTTGAGTTCCGGTCTCATCGTATCACAAAGTTGATTTCCAACCTATACTATCTCAAATCATCGGCATTCGATAAAGCTATGCTTATTAGTGTGGACCAAGCAGTATTTTGAACACGGAAAAGACTGATCCTGACTACTAATCTGCCTTAAAGTTAGTCCACACGAAATTCTTTCGCGTGCCATTCCACTTCAACGATAACTTTCGGTCCAGCTTAATCCGATGCAATCTTCACAATTTATTGTTTACAAATTGTAATGTTTCGCGTTCACAGTGAAAACGATTAAATCAAATACTTCTATCTAATGACATGTCTTCTATTTGTCTTGAAAACAAATGGATAAATGAAACTCGGTGTATCAAGGTGACCTCAGTTGTGAAACAATGGATTTTTTCACGTGGTTTTGTTTCCGCACACAAATGTTGACAATTCATTCCCGTTTATTACATTAAGGACTTTTTTGTTTTGTACTGAGAACATTTGCCCAAATTTGTTCGTTTTTTGGTGAGGGAGGGAATAAAGCACCCCGACACGTTGACCTGGGCAAAAATTTGAGTCCTTTTATTTGTCATACAACCAAAATGTGCAGCAATCCCGGCCGGGAATCACGAGTGTTGTTAGATTCCCGAAACATTAGGTACCTGACATGCATCAATCATGTCTAAACGTCCTGATGCCAGTTGACTAACTTCTGCCGGTCGATCATTCGAGTCATTTTGTTACCAACTTCTTTAGGTCATGCATACAAGAAACCTGATAAGAGAATATCAATACATTCCCGAAAAGTCTGTTACACAATTTCTTTTCACCAATAAGAACATTGTTTGTCGAAAGTGATGGCCCGGTTCGATAAGTCACGTGAATGCCCAAGTGCGTTCGCACCCCGTTTTATGTAGGACACAATTTAGTGTTGTCATTCAGTGGGATAAAATTTGATCAAACAGCCAATAAGATCCACTTGATCGTAAACAACTGATTAATTTGCTTCATATGATTATAGCGAAGTTCTGAGTAGTAGGAAATTTTGATAAAATTTTCCAATCGATTCGTTATTCAATATGAACATTCAGTTTGCACTGCAAGGCTGCTTCTTCAAAGCTAGGAATTACCAATTACACTAATTGGACAAGTTCTCAATGGCTTATCGGACAGCAACACTACACTATATTATCGTCCTAATATTGTAAACTATCAAGAAGCAATGCTCTGTAAGGTTGAGTATAGCTTTTTTGATTTCTACAAACAAATTCATCCTCTTCTAGGAGTCAGTCATTTGATGCGTAATGGTTTGTGAATTGTAAAATCTGGTTGATACTTGTCGAATTGTTGATAATCAGTCGACATAATGTGATGGTTATGAAGTTCGACTCACAATTCTTCGTCTTAGGTTCACTCCCTCATCCCGGCATGATGGATATGTATTGTGGTTGGAGCAGTTAACTGTAGCTTCTACACGGTTTCCAATGGTAAGTTGGATGTGGACATTGCATGGTGAAGCATTGGGAAGGTAGCAGTATTCGAATTTGTTTACCCGGATTTGTTTCATATTTGTGCCAATTAATCAAACACTTGCTATCAATTTCGTCTTAGTTTGACACCTAGGCTGTGTCTTGATAACTCATCGTCTTCTCCAGTTACTGTGTTGTGTTTCTGTGCTTATTCTGTTCAACGAATTGCTCATCCGAATAGAAAAATTGCTGACCGTTTTCGCCACAAAAAGGACAATGTTAAACAATCGTCCGTGTCATTTTCTAGTGCTCAGTTAGTTCACCGGAAATCTACGTATACAACCTTTGAAATCGTCGGATTTCGATGGGATGACCAAACATCAGATATCGGTAATTATCCGTAACCATGCTCAAATGACTCGTACCCATTCAGGATATCTTCGTTCCTCTTTAAATCCCACTGACCACAGGACTCATTCACGCGGATGAAAAGTCACGAACTACTTTCGGACTGAGTGAAAGAAATTAACAACGATTTTCGAGCAATATGTATTATGATCCCATTTCCCAGATTATTTCAGAACTAGGTCAAAATTGTTCAGATTTGTACAAAAAAACGAACAAATAATCGGACACGAAAATGGGCACGAAAATGCCTCAGAAGAGCATGTCGATTTGTGGATTGTGGAGTAATTCACGAATAATCGGTGCATCTCACCGTGCACGTGGACAAATACGCCCATGTCAGACGGAACACATTCCAGACTGGGGTCAACAAAATCTCAATACATCATTTCGATGTCATTTCCGAACAGTTCTGACATGTCACGTGATACCTCGTGGATCGCCACATTGGTTTGTTTGTCTATATTTTGTTATTGCCAACTGTCGTAAGAACTCACCTTTGGTTCACGTGTTGGTTTTACTGTTTTTTTCTTTCATACTCTTTAGGTCGGCCACGTGACCTCTTCGAAGATCTTTATGCCAGTGCATGCTACAAGAGTATAGCTTTTCCTCGCTGTTCGTCCGTATGTTGACATCTTACACAGAAGCTTCTGGTTATCACTTAATTACATCTTATTGATTGTCCTTTAATATTCTAGCTTCGGGTTAAAATAAACATGCATTGGTCTTAACGAAATTAAAATAGGGCTATCCAGTCACTTTGCTAGACCATACATAACCCACACGTGATGTGCCCGTTTGTCTTAAGTGGTCCAGAACGGTGTGTTCAGTTTGGCCGAAGTTATTAAAACGGTTGAAACTACCGACGAATAAACAGAAACTACCACAAATGACCACGGTTTGATGAAATTTTGGCCAGAGAATAAACGCTACTTGAAGTTGGTTCTAAGTAGATTTTATAAACGGACAACAAGTGTGATTTCGAGAGTGAAGCTGATCGCAATGCGATTAAATCATAAAAGAAATAGGCAAGTGTTTCGAGATGTTGCAAAACACGACTGCAAAAGATGTGAATTGAAATGGACATAGGCGTAGATGAGAACAACTCTTGTTACATTTTGACGCAATCTACAATTTGTTTGTTCGATTAATCAAGTAGCAATGTGCTTGCTAGAGAAAATATTTTATAAGATGCAGTAAAGTTAGGCAAACAAGGGACGATAATTAGTGAATTAGAGGTTTGTTCATTGCACCTATTCAGGCTGATCATTTACAACGAACTTGCCCAGGCAGAGCCTCTGTTTTTCAGTGCGTGTGGTTTTGTCTTGTTAGAAGTTAAAATCAGGCGTTTACCATTCTTGTTTTCTAGTATCACGTTCACTGTCATCCGTACTATGATCATCATCGTCATCATCATCATCACCGTCATCATCATCCGAATCACCGTCAGCCTCAAAATCGTCGTGATCAACATCGGCATTATCATTATCATCCAACTCATCAACGTCATCGATCAAATCATCTTCCACGTCGCACAGCGTTAAATGACAACAGAAATCCCACTGACCGTGGTCTTTCTCATATTATCCCATACTGCTATATGCGGACTGTGCATGTGCTGGAATCTCGTAGGTGTCCTTTCTTTGAAATAATAAACCCGGTTAAGCAGCCGTTGTTCACCATCCTCTGTTTCTGACTAGACAAAAACCTGAACTGTGCAATGAATTGCCAGTATGAGTGAAACGTCTTAGCTTTTAGACTGCCGAGACGACTCTTATCGATTTGTTGAACTTCACCACATGATATGGCACTTGCCAAGGGGCATTAGTGCACAACAATCGATCCCAGCTGATAACCGACTTCTCTGGAGGCAGCCTTAGTACGACGAAGGCTTTGGAAATGATTTTCAGAGCTTGGCCAATTTGAAGGCATCAGTAATCGATTGGGAGTAATCGGGAAATAACTCCGATATCAACGCTAAACTCACCAGTACGAAACCACGGAAGCATTGTACAGCTGTTTCATCCTTGTTAGGAATCCTCAAGCTAAAGATCTCCACTCAAAATCGTTTGACCCGAGCTCGCGTCCCAGTTCGGGTGCGGTGGGTATGCACTGCTGATGATTCCTAATAAGGATAAAATGGCTTCCATGGTTTCTCAATAGCCAGTTGAGCGTTCATATCACATAGAGTATTATTTCATAAAAGCAAAAGTTAATTAGGTCATTCTGATTCGCCCATAGGAGTGGTGGTGACACATGCTTCTTTGCTGACCATTTCCTAACCTGTCCGAATATTCTTCTGTTTAAA
>LUCM01010368.1:0-12707 GCA_008360955.1 Fasciolopsis buskii
GAAAGTAAATAAACTACGCATGTTGCGTATGGCGAGCACTCGTCTACTTCATCGCGCCCTATTTTGGATCCTTCCGAAGGAGTGGAGGATGCCATATGGAGGTCAACAGATGACGTGGCAACGTGGGGTAAGAAAATGTACAGCCAACTAGGTAAAGTAGGTGTCTGACGTCTTCGTGGTTGGGGTCCGCAAGACTCGTCAACTAGCTGGCTGGAGACACTGAAGGCTATGGCGGTGAACCATGAACAGTGGTAATCGTGCTGTCATTTTCAATCGAATCGGACTGATTAAAAGAGTGCGTTTGTACAGTTAGACTGTGTTCCGTGTGTTGGCTGCAGCAGCGTCTTATCTTTTCCCATTTGTATTGGTCTTCTTCTTGTTTCCTTTGGAAGTTCACCCTTTTTATAGAAATGTGTAGTCTTTGTTAAAATTCAGCGGTCGGTGAGATCTTCTCTCCCCCAATTAACTGTGAACGATGATGCCTTTGATGAATTAGGCATACTCTCATTCGGACTTTGGATGGTCCGAATTTCAGGTTTCACGAATTTGGTGGGAATAGTAGACCTCAAATCGTGAGTGAAACTAGTGAATTTTCCTTCTGCGTATACATGGTTTCCTCAATACGTGTATACATTTTTAGTGGGGTTCAAATCAGGAGTGGAAGCTCGCTAGTCAGCAATCACGAAGCTTCGATACAATGATCACATGCTCGAGATATTGACTATGTGCAGGACGGTGCTATTTTGATAGAGAAACAGGGACTCGCTCCAACTTTCCAGAGTGGTATTTTGGATCAAAAGAGCAATTTTTCCAGAGGTAATTATGTAAATTGCAACCAACCAACTAAGGTGATAAAAACTAGACAGGTCCATAAAATCGAATACCAACGCTTTCACATTTGGCAAGTGTTCAAAAAAGGATATAAAGCGGTGCCCTGGACGAGTGAACGCCGATTGAGAAATCAATTATGTCAGGTGGAAAACTAAACGGAACAACACAATAATTATTGACGAAGGCTTCGTGATTGCTGACCAGCGAGCTTCCACTCCTGATTTGAACCCCACTGAAAATGTATACACGTATTGAGAAAACCATGTATATGCAGAAGGAAAATTCACTAGTTTCACTCACTATTTGGGGTCTAGTATTCCCACCAAATTTGTGAAGCCTGAAATTCGGACGGTCCAAAATCCCAACATGAGTATGCCTGATTGGTATTATTCAGTCCTGAGCAGTAAGGACTGTTGCTTTTGATAACCAGACGATTGTTTTCATCATTCAGGGGGACAACGCGTCAAAAGCAAGTTGGTAGAATAACGTTTTAAAGTGTTCCCAGGCACACTGACTGTCACTTGACCAGCTGTCACCTGAGACTCTAACCATGCAGACTTTCTAATCGAAATTTTTTTGCAGAAATTTTCTTTTCCGAACATGTGATTGAGCTATGGCTTACAACGGTAATTTCCTCTTCGGTTGTCTTGACTGAAATTGTTACATGTTGCTGTATATATGAATTCCAAAGCAATTATGAGCACAACATTCTGAATTCGAATTGTTTTTCTGTTGTGTCAAACCCGCTTACCTCACAGGATATGCCCACATCGGAACACGCTCTGACAACCCCTGTTCGATGGCGTAGACAAATCAACAATGGTTTGGAAGTGTTCGTGAATCCACAGACGGATGAGAAAGTAGGTGGAATTGTCCAAAGTTCCACTTTCCATCCACTTTTAGATTGCCGCTGTGGTTTTCGAAACATCATAGTCTTTCTAATTTCATGTGCATATTTCCGCATCGATTTCTCGCATTGAGAGTTGACAGACCGAAAATGTAATATCTCACTCCGACCACCGCCAATCAACCACGTAGCACATATTGATCCAGTGATGTGATCTGAAAGTATGAACAAAACAATATGCGCATAGCCAGTCGTGAGCGAAACTATTTCAGCTAATGTATTGCCTACATGGCGGTACTTTTTATTCCAATTTATTTAAACCAAGTTCGTCTCTCACTCCTGTTAACTGCACGCTTCTGTGTTCCGGTTTTAATTCTTATTTTGTAATCGAAAGCCAATTGGATTGTATCTTAAGGAATAAGGAAATATTTAAATACACTGCTTCTCCGTGTTTCACCGTTTCCGAACACGCACACTCACACAAACGATCTTTAAACTTGAGGTGGCATCGAGTCAAACGATCTCAACAGGTCAGACGTGCTAATGACCCGGACGGCGATTCGAACTTCCAAATACCTTGGATGACCAACGCTCAACAAAGTAGACCACCTTCGGCTATCATGATAAACTTACCGACTATCAAACGCGGTTTTTTGCGCACATTCTTTCTGTTGGTCTACTTTTACGTTATGACTTAATGCTTTTGTTTGTTATCATCCACGGGGTATTAATAAGTTGCCAACTAACCATTGGAGATCGACCGCCTTTCGGTAATCTGCCTCATGGGTGTCTTTAAGGAGTTTTGTTCACACCTATATTTTTGTGCATTTCTTTTGATGCTTCTATGGAAACTTCGGAACAGAACGCAAGTGCTGTAATGATTAAGTTCGCAATTGTTTGTGATCCTAAATGAGGCCGGGGATTCGTCCATCATGGATTACTCCGGTCGAGTTACTCGTTTTCTGTGTGCAGATTTTTTGGGTGTCAGTTCCATTCATTTTTTTTTTTTGAAGTGGGCTCCAGCTATTGATCACACGGGTAAGACATACTATTACGAGATCAGTACCCGTCAATCCGTGTGGGAATTGCAAGATTTGGACCCAGCTGAGGGAGACGAGGTGATCACGGACACCAGCGCAAACACGGATCGTACTCGTTCGGTGTCGTCAATGAATGCCTATCTAACCGCATCCAGCACAGGCGAAACGGGACAGTTAGATCGGACAGGGCATAATGATGACTTTGCGGACGACTTGGACAGTTGGTCCTCTTCCGGTAATGAGAGTTATTCACTTTCACCTCCCGCTGTGACCGCTGGTCCGAATGGATCAGTGAAACAAAACATCACCATTAGGCACAAGAAATCGAAAACGACTGACCACTCGGCCAAATCAGGGAACGCAGTACGTTCGAATCGGGTGAGTATTCTGCCTCCATGTACTTTTTTCCACTTCAGCCGTATATCGTGTTCTCTGTGTAAATCAACCGTAATTGCAAATCTACTTTATTGGTTCCGGTTGCCTTCTGTCCTCTCTGCTCAGATTACGGGACCCAACAATGTGATACATTTAGCTGGTACATGACATGAAGTTAACGGCTATAACCAATGGAAGCCGAAACTGCATTTAGCTTTCCTATAGTTAAAGAGTTCCCGCCTGATTGGATTTTCTGCGTCGGAATTCAAGTCCTTATTTATAAAATCCAATCACTTTTCGTTTTAAAATAAAAGAATTAAACTCCATGGTAAATAGACGTCACAAAGATATGATTGCTCAGAAGGACATTCATGGAAGGACCACATTTCCGGCTCTGCTTTAAAAATAGACTGTAGACAGTAGGAAAATGCGTTCGGAAGTTTTAAAACCCGATAGAAAAAGACGGTCGGAGGAAGTTAGAAGTTTGACATCTCGATGGTAAATACCTGTTACGTACGGCTGAGGACTTGTGTACGAATCGGTGTTGGAAGGTAAAATGGGTACAAACAAATGGGGCAATCTTAAAGGAGCAAAAAACATCAGTATTTTACATACTGTAAAGGCGATGAAGCAACCGTCAGATGACAAGGAAGCGACTTCATATTAAACTTCAATGTGGGGTCATTAATCCCAATTGGAAAAAGGAAAAGAAGCTCCACTTCACACACAACTATAGTACTCAGTTGAGGGCCAGATTTGAACTTTGTGCACTAAAAAGGTGCAAAGTGACCGAAAAGGCGGTGACAACGGTATATGGACAATTCGGCGTACCATCCATCCGATTAATGTGTTATTGTCATTCCTTCGGATTCGTTTTACCGGAGCTTGTGCTGCATACGCTACCCCATTGATTTTCATAATATGCTTCGCTCTCGAGCCCGATATCAGATCGAAGAGCAACGTGAAAACCAAAGCGTCGTGCGGTACCGGTCGATCGCAGTATTGACGTTTACGCTTGCCTCCTTCGGTTGGTCATGCTTGCATGACTGGGGACCACGAGATCCATAACACAGTTGGTTGAAATCCTTGCTTGCATGGCTCGAGGTCGTACTCGTTAGCGGTTTCGCTTCGGGGTTGCTCCATAATATGTACTGAATTAGCAGTTGATATATATATATATATATATATATATATGTATATATATATATATAACTCTCCACAAAAACGACCAACGCATTGTTCGATATTTGCTGCTCCTCAGAAACACTATTCGTCTCAAATGGCCGTATCCACTGAACTCTCTAAGAAGACGCAAGGAGCACTTCTACAAATCCCATAATACCTCAAGCGTGCGGTATATTTCCAACCTAATAAAAGCTGAAAGCAAACGCGCCGACACATTCGCCAGCTAACTCCTGAGTGCTAACAATAATCGATTCCTATGGCAAGGCATTCGACTATTGTGTGGGAAGAAGACGAAACATACGAAAACATCTGCGGATGTCGAAAGCATCAATCGTGCTCTCATCCGTCCTTCCACTTATAACCCGGTCATATTTGGACAGGGTGATGATACGACGCTTAAGTTTTTTTCTAGAGAAGAGGTGCTCGACCTTCTGCGCACCACTCAAATTACCACAGGGGTTTGTCTGATGCATTTACTTCTGTAATTAACTCATCTTTAATCTCGTCTTCTATTCCCGACTTCTCATCCCGAAATCTAGAAGTTCTATTGCTTTGGCAAAACGTTTTCGCCCCATCACCTTAAAATCTTATGGTCTTAAACTGACGAAGTGTGTTATACTCAAGCGCCTGCGTTCTTCTATGTATCCTCCTGACGAACCATTTCAGTGTGCCTAAAATTTAACAAGGCCACTTTGGACGCTGTCGCCTCCCTCATTCACTACATTTGTAATTCCTTAAACGTATCGATGAAACATGTGCGTTGCACCTTTTTAGACTATTCGTCGACATTTGATTCTGTCCCACGGTCTCTTCTAATTCACAAACTGGAAACATTTAGTTGTCCCAGGCCTTTATTAGCATGGCTGTCTGATTACTTTACTAACCGAACTCAGGGCACACGAATGGACGGTAAAGTTTCGAAATCGTTGATTAACAGCTCAGGAGTGCTTCAGGGTGTTCTTTGTTCACCCTCCCGCATTTCTACTTACGTCAGCGAAGTATCAACTAGCTCACCGTGTCATGTGTTTAAGTATACTGAAGATGTTGCCCTCTCTCAACCCGTTTCGGACAACGATAATTTTCACAGTTTTTCCAAAAACCTATTTTCTGTTTACGATTTCTCTGCACGAGCTGGTTTGAGTCTCAACATGTCTAAATGTTTCGAATGTCTGTTCTCTCCCTTGGTTGGCCTACCCATCCGAGACCTCTTTCATCAACTCAAAAACTCTGACCAGGGTTGATTCTGTGAAACATCTAGGAGTTAATATTGATAAAAATCTGAAGTGGACTTCTCACATTTCTATCTGTGTAAAGAATCTCCAATGGTTTTCATTTCAAATCCACAGGGTGACACAAAGCACCATCTCCCGATTTATATACCAGTGTTTTTCCAATCCTTCTTTACTTTTCTCCTGTTATTTTTCCAGGTTTACTTAAAAAGGACTCTAAAATTCTTCGCCGGAGACTATCAATTATTAGCCGGGTGTCCTGCATACCACTGACTGAATTGTTCCTTAATCTATGTGATCAACACTTATCAGCATGTGAGAAATTTGCTCACAAAGTTCTTTCTGATCCCACGCATCCTCTGTACAACGGTCGTTCAAAGTACCGCTCTCATTTTGTTAAACGATCCGCTTTCCGTTCCATTCCCTTTAGAATCAATATTTACGGGAACTCCACTGTCCCATATTCAGCACGAATTTTGACAAGCCGTGGCCGGGTTTCAGCCGAATTCCTGAGTAACCTATCATAATGTGCTGCCATTATTCCTCGATGAGTTTCGCGAAGTGACGAGTGTAACTTTTATTTTTACCTTCACATTTTTTGACGGAAATGTGACACTTTTTTATGCAAAAGTCCATGCAGTACAGTGCAATGCAACACAATACAGTTTACTATTCGATTCTGCGTAAACCATATCAGTAATCTGTAATTGAGGATTTAAACCAGCTCTTGATTGTAAGCAACCGGCATTGGGCTAGAGGATTTTTTTGCCCTGTTCTACACACATCTCGATCAACGACATCGTAGCAAGTCGCTTGGAGTGTCATTAAAATCTTTATGCATGCAGTTGTCTCTTTTTTTTTGAATAATCGAACTATTTTTGCACATTTCTTTTACTGCAACGGTAGCGTATATTTGGAAATTTTAAACAGCATGTAGGGGAAGCCCATTCAAACGGTAACTGAGGAAACGGGATAACAATAACCAGTTGATGAACTCCTTTATAAATCAGGTGCAATCCCTCTCGTTGATCGACCGAATAAACTCGAAATGTTGTCCCATTATCGCGAATGCTCACTATTCAACCAATGTGGATGAGCTTGTCTGAAATGAATTACGCATTTCTACGATATCATTTCGCTCACTGTTTGACTGCTTGTATATCTCGATAAATCATCAAATGCTTTCACTGCTTGTTTTCGAATACACTCAGCGTATCTTTAAGTGTAAAGATCCATTCAGCTCTTACCAGCTTCATTAACTCTTGTTCTACTCCATTCATACCTATAATCGGAGTAAAAGAATATATCGGTAATAAAACCACACGAAGTTCCATTTATATCCGAGTATTGTTCCTCTGGTTTGGTTGCACCAGTTATCCACCGCTGTCCTCCCATCCAGATGGCGCGTATCTTTTAACTGACTGGTCCTCTCGTGTACCCTCACTTAAAACTGAGTGGTTAATTGAATTGAACTTTTTTCAAACGCCGGACGCCGGACGCCGGTTGATTCCATTTCGTAAATGGCCAGGACGAGTACTAATCGACAAAACTTGTTCACTACTTCATTAAGTCACATGGTTTCCCGCCTACTTGCTCAACTTTGTATCGATCCGGATTTCATTTCTTTACTGCGTAAATGTGCGAAGTTGAACCAATGAAATCGACCATTTGATTTGTTCTCGATCTCATTATTGTTAAGTCAACAACGTCATGAATTTTGGACCGGTGCCAATCAATGTCTTTTAGCCACGATGACTAGAATTGTATTTCTTATTGTCTCACGGTGCACACGAATCGTATTACCAGTGGAGATTGTGTATGTTCGATCGTAGTCCGTGCTGTTTGCATATTGCTACCAATTGATGAAAAACTGTCTTTGCACTTACTCGTATTTAAGCTGTGACAGGTTGCACTTAAACTGCCCATATTTGTCATGAATTACTACAATATAAGATTCATCGTTGATTTTCAGTCGATTTGAGCGGTAGCGACTAGTTTGATTAAGCATGTATCAGCTCAAAAAATTAAATTCATATCCCAGATCCACCGATCACTTTGATGGTAGACAGCAAACCTTTGTCTCCCGATTTGATGCCACTTCTGTCCTGTTGAGAGCTTATGTAGTTCGGTGCTGCTCACATCTTCAGGGCTACGATTACCAGTGTAGTAGACTGCAGTGGCTATGGGGTATGACCCTTCTGCAGCACTCATGCATCAAACCGGTGATAAAGAAATTGAGCATTGTCGACATTTTGTTGGATGCGTGGCCGGTAACATTTGGTTCAGTGTATGCAGTACCGCATGTCCCGTGATTGAGTTAGAATTTCCTACCAAGATGTTTGCTTGGACTTAAGCACACCCCGGTAATCTGGATCATCGGGCGGAATCGTCAAGTTCTTTACGCTATGTTTTGGAGCAGAGGCGTTCTGTACGAATAACAGCAGTCAGTTGCACCGGGATATCTGCCCAGATTGACATAAACATCGCTCGAGTTATTCTGATCGGGTTAAATACACCTTTGGAACAGTTTGGCAAGAACTGTCATCGTTTCGTGCAAGAACCCTGATCATCTAGATAATTGAGCAAATATTGCTTATGGGTTGTTGGCTAAGAATGCAAATTACTGTCTTGTTAATCCTAGTCGTTCAGATGATCCGAATGAAATTTATTCGCTCATCCATAGACTGCAATATATGGGATGCTGTGGTAAGACTACATCTGCTATAAAATCCCGACTTTTCATCTTTTTTGCTTCCGTTATTAATGTGACGGCAGTTTATATCTTTCTTAGGATGGGGGTCGCGACCAACATAGAACTAGCAAGTGAAGAGATTGATCGGCGATGCGAACATTTGAACCCGCAACTTCACCTCCAGGCGTCACGACCTCATTCGTTTGGCTACCACAAGTCTTAACCACCAAGACATTGCATCGTAAAACTCGAGGAGCGGGAACATTGGGCTTGCACCGCTGGGCGCGATAGGTAGGAGGCATTTATAAAAGCCTTATCTGCGATGCTTATTTCCCCTCCATTGTTTTTTTTATCTCTGCTAAACCATTGCACGTACTATGAAACAGAGGAACTCTTAAAGTGTCATCCGGATGTAAACGAAACCTACTTTCATTATGTGGACGAGGGTTATAAACTTTAAGATAAAAAAAGAAAGCCAAGGTGGTTGCCATGCTAATCCAACCATTGGTCTACGGAAACCCACAGATTCACCTTCAAGATAATCGTATCAGCTTCATGTTTGGAATGCTAGCTCTTAAATTTTGTTATACTCGTAGAGCGAGTTTCGTTTGAGGGGGACGTATTCCATAGCCTCAAAAGCCTACTGTAATATTATGGAAAACTGGTTACCATGACTTTGAAATTTATAGTGCATAGAACCACAAGATTTTCATAGGTTGTCTCCGTGAACACCGAGAATTGCGATCTAGCACTAAATTAGCCATCTGTGCTGGGTTTTAAGGCGAGGGATGCTCAGTCCATTTGATCGCCTCTGGTTTTGTATCGTTTGATCATTTCTCATTGGCACATACCTAGGAAAGCATTACGAACCAGTACGTCTTCCCATTAGGTAAATGGTTGACAAACCCGAAACGCGAGGAAGTTAGCAATGTTCTTTTCGGCGGCCACTGGGTGTGACTACGTTGTGTGCCATTAATAGAGTCACAACACTCACAAGACTTCTTAGTCTATACTGTCCCATCGATATTCTTTTAGTTCTCTGGGTAATCCACTCGACACAGTCATTCTAAAACAGATTGAGTCGATACTAACTGAAATCCGATCTTCTGCATACTTCTGTCGTCAGTGTTGATCATTTACATGCCCCCCTGGTTTATGTACCAAATTGTTCTGGAGTGGTGGTCAGTCGGATATTATACCAATTATTGATTTAATCAGGAGCTACGTACCCGTATGTGATTTGATTCTCTTGTGTCAACCATTGTTTTTCTTGTGTCTTATTTGGACCACTCCGTTTAAACGGGCTGACTGGCTAATCCGTTATAACATTGAAACTCCTTTGTTCTTCACACTTTCTATGTGCATTTATATAGGTTTCCGCTGATATTGGGCAGCCAACATTTGAGCGGAGTGCATTGAAAATCCGAAGAATGTTTTGCCACTGTCCTGTTTATTCGTTTTGTTTTGTTTTGTTTTGTTTTTTTGTATTTATCCTACCACAACATTTAGATTACATTTTCTTGGGTCTAGAAATTATCATATATATATATATATATATATATATATATATAAGCAGGAAGTAGTATATATATATATCGAGAGAGGGATAGTTAAAATCTGAATACAAAGCAAGTTCTATCGGAGCCATAGTGAAAGAGGAAAACATTGCGTAAGAAATAAAGACTTTTTTGTGCGGTTTGTCACATGGATCAGCTCTCTAGATTTTTTCCGTGTCAGCGATTGCCCATCGTGACCCATGGGTTCTGTGTTGACGATGTGTTGTAAAGCTATTCAGATCGAAATAGTATTGTGCTGGGGAAATCCACCTCGAGTCCTCGATCGAAAGGTCTAGTCCATAAGAGAACAGATTGAAACAGGTTGTTGGCAATCGGTGACCGGTTTTCGATTTCACTCGCCTTTTGATCATTTCAAATCAGGAGTTCAGTACCCACCAAAATTGCAACGGAACTGATGTTTGGAAAGTTTGGTTCTTTCGAATTTGCCAGAATAGAATAGTTCGAAAGTTCAGTCTAGTTAGGGCAACCATTAAAATTGCACCAACGCGCTCTGGTTGTGGTTGCTACCTCACAGTATCATCTGCTCAAACAGAAAAAGAAGGGAGAATGATGAAAGGTTGACTACAGAGTAGTAAGTTGAAGAGTTATACAGAGGAAGAAAGGTTTTGAGAGGAAAAAGCCACTGAGCTAGTATTTCGAAAGGAGAGAAAAGACAATAGTCCTATTTGATTACAGTCCACGATCGTCACGCCAGGTCGCCACCACGGCTATCTTGTGACATTTTATGGGTTAAACGTTTTCCGGGAATGATCCCACCACGTCTCTAACGCTGACGTTAGGCGCCCATGGCTGCTTCCATTTTACTCAGTGTCATTCCCCAATCCAAGGGCGGATAAGTGTCAATTGGCATTCAGCTTTACCTTGGGATTGAGAGAGTTCAACCCACTTAGAGCATTATGAATTAAGTACCACGATGTTGCAAATTGCCATGATTTTCTCTGTGAGCTTCACCAGGTCTCTCAGTCAGTTCCGCTATGCTAGTCACAACTACCAAAGGCCTAAACCACACCCCTTTTGAAGAAACACGTTCAAGGCACGTGGTAATAAGGTGCAGTGAGGTCGGGCAACCCTGGCAAGTTGCAAGTATTTCTCAATCGTGTTTTTCATCGTAAGAGTGTAAAATACTTTTGGAGAACTGGATTAATCCAAACCCAAGAATATTGGGGTGAAATAGACAGGTTTTGTTATCTGGGCAGTGCCTGCGCACTGATGATGTCACCTCGGCTGGTGATAATACGCTTGCGATCTAAACACCAAGCTTAGCGCGCGCGCATAACTTTGAGAATTCCCAACCTGAGCTACAAAACAGCAATTTTCAAAATTGTTGAAGATTGTTTGTTTGAACATCGGTGTCCTCGTAATGCTGCCAGAACATGATGGGTGGATTGTATTAATGGTGCTGAGCTTAGGCGTAGAATTCATCCAATCGAGCAAATACTGGATTTGAACAGATAAAGATGGAAGAGATCTCGCAGATAGTCTCCTTCGAAATACCCTATTTTCTGGCCTAAGTAATGCCTACAAAATGCCTCTTGGTGGTCAGTCCTTGACGTGGCGAAAAAGAAAATAGGTAAGAAAATCTCAACCAATGAACCATCCCCAGTCGGTTCACAAGCTCTTAGAATATACGAGTAAATGTCGCTGTCGGTCGCATTCGAAATGTTTCACATTTGCCATAATTCTTCTGCTTATGATACTGCAATTTTCTCATTATTATTCGGTCTAGTGAGGTAGCAAGTAAAACCAAGGGACATTAATGCTCAGTCAGTGATTGTAAAAATTGAACTGAACTGGACTGATATTAAATGGTCTTTTGCCACAAAATAAACAGCTCCTTTTTTCCTTAATGTTAACCATAAGTCACGCATCTTGTCCTGAATTTCTGCAATAGTTAAGCACCTTGAGCTTGGGTGGGAATCATGTTTCGACCGTGCAGCCCCTCGGATCCAAAACATCTGTCAGTCGGGAAGAGGACATGAACAGCCAGACCGATATTTCAGATGGCCGATTCAATTTGCGGCAGATTGGAAAAGAACACATAAGTGGTCCGGAACAAAACAAGCTCACGGTATGCACTGTGAAATCGTTTTCTATTTCATCAAAAGTATATGCAGTTTTTATAAATTCATTGGATATCTAATGTCCTATTTATTCGAAGAATCTTGCAAGATATGAATGCTTCGCGCTTTCCTTAATATTCTCCTCGTTTCTTACATTTTCCGTTTGTCGTTCTTGAATATTGCTGTGTTTGCTGCAGTCATAAACCGAATGCAGCTAACCATGTATCACTGCAGGCAACACTACATTGAGCAATCCGAAGTTTCACGCCAGGCAGTTGGAAACAAAGACGGGGAATAATAGCAGCACAGTGCAAGTCCACACCCCAGCGTATCACACAACGAAGCGACAACCGAGAAAATTTGAATTGAATCCAACCAATAGGTCTAGCGAATGTACTGCCGCGAACATAATTCTGTGATCACCACCCTTTGGATGTTGCTTCGTCATATCCGTTATCTTGATCAAAGATCAACACAACTGTCGTGATTGTTCACTGATTATATCAGTCGATAAGTTGAGAAGAAAATCCGCATGAAAAAGCCAATTAATAGCGATGTAGCAAACTATCCTGGAAAATAATCGGTCAGTGTGTGTTGATCATAGGAAACCGATACAAAAATGATTTTGGCTGCCTATGTACTGTATGAGTCTGCTAAAATCACGTCACTCACCAGATTTGGTGCGAACTAGCGATAGCGGCCGGGTGATACAATGGATTGAAGATCTACGGGCGGCAATGCAGACAGACCTCTCTTTTCTGCATAGCAAAGCAAGCAACATTTATTTCCACTTCTTATCGAATAGCTTGTAGTATGATTCTTGTAACGATTACTTGTTGTGCTCAGGCTCTGATCGTTGCCTCACAGCGCC
>LUCM01010369.1:0-121682 GCA_008360955.1 Fasciolopsis buskii
TGTAAATCAGCCACAGAAAAATCTTTGCGAACCATAATTTAGCTTTGAGTTAAAGCCCCCTGCTCGGGAAACCACATTGCCTGTTATGATCTTGTGAGCGGAACCACATTGCATTGTATGTTTGGTTTCCGTTTTCCGCGTCTTCACTGTGCCTTCTTGGCCTAATTTTGATCTTATCTTGCGCATGACTCTCGTATGTCGAGAAATATACTAAAACAAAGAAACCTTCCAAATTACTAGAGGTCACTCTCACCCCCTGTCACTTCGATTTATATTGTCCGTATTTCCTGTGCATCATTTATGTAAAAAATTGATCCTGCCTTGCGCATGCATCTCGCAAATCGAGAAATACACAATATCTCATATCTCAAGTTCCTTGGTGCGTGTTATCAATTCCTTCATCCGAAACAACCGTTCACAATCCTCCTCGATACCCGCAGTTAGGGCTCTCTACACGCATCCAATGCATGCCACTTTTATTTGGAGACCTGAAGAAGCATGATATTGTCTGCACGTTTCACGAGTGTATTGTGAACCGCTCCTTCCCCGTTGCAAGGTCTTGTTGCACAAGTGTGGCTGATCCACCAGCTGCAATTTTTGCGTTGCATGGTCCCTTTATACGCTTTTCATAAGGCTTATTGTTGCTCCAGTTTCATGCCATAGTGACTACGTCAAATCCCACAATACTGGTAGTTAGTTCACCATAGTTCCACGCCACGACTGCAGGTGTTGCTGCACCAAATCTATGGTTAGCTTTCGGACGGTCCTTGTGCTGTCATCGGAAGCAGTTTCCGAGAGGGCACCTAGTTCTTTTGCTCTGGATGTGGACCCTATGACGTTCTCCTACAACCTCTAGGTGGAACCTTAAGGGCACCGCTGAATTTTGTCGCAAGTCCCCCAAAATCTGCGTCTTTCCAGTGGTACTAGGACGGACACTGACCGCACTGGATTCCACTTTCAACGACTTCTGCGAAGTTATCTGCACCGCAGAACCCAGATGACTGGCCTCTTGCCAACCTATTTTTGACAGATGATGATGTTGACCCTCAAGAAACAACGGACCAAAGCGTTGAAATAAGCGAAAATACCACAAACGTCGGACAAATGGCTTAGCAGAAAAGGGAGTTCACGCGAAAAGTATCTCGGAAGCGACTACAGACCAGAAAGGGCGACCAAAGTTGCCTGACTCAAAGCAGTATGTAAACTTCATTTTAAACCAAAATCGTCCACGTTGTTTTACTTACAGATGGGCAAAGAATTTGCCAATCGAGCGCGAAAACTCAAAGTTCGATACTAATACTACTTTTTGGGAACTATCCATTCGCATTCTCTGGGTGGCCAAGATCAAGTCAACAAAGTTTGCTTCAGCTTCTCAAGTTGGCAGGACTTCGATTGTATCGGGCGCTCCCCATCTGATCAGTGCGCTGCCAGTTCAGGTTCCTCCTAATGGACCGAATCCCGAGCCTACTGCTAAGGTTTCAACTGACCTACCTTCTCCTTGTGACAGTCTCCATCGCCCCACATCTCCGGCTATCCCGTGTCCGGTGACCACTTCCGGGACCAAAATACAAAATTCATCGAAAACTATACCTTCAAGGAATTTGCGTAACCGACATTTCCCGAACTTACGCCGATCAGTTTCCTGTCCAAACTCTCCACCCCACAAATCTGTTAACAATCTATCTGAGAATGAATCTAATGATGAGAGTGGCACTCCACCTTCGCGTATACCTGCTGCAAAAGTGCTGATCCCTCGACAGCATCTGCTTTGGTCGCAACCAATACCGGTAGACCTAGTTGAAACTCAGTCCCCTTTCGCCCTCCCAACCACCTCGCGAACGTGCTCACCTTAATCTACCAAATCTGGCACCCAAAGATAAAAACACTGATATTGTAACCACGCAGAAGACTGCCGTCTCACCGATGTCCTCTCAGGCTTATATCAACCGTTTGGCATATACCCCATCCCAGACACGCCGTATTCCACCTCCTCGTCCTTCCGTCTAACAACAGCATGAAACCCAGCCAAAATCAGTTGAGTTTCACAGGAAGCCCATAGCGGTGACCTATTCAACTAACCACAAAATCCTGCACTTCATTAGCCACCCTGCTAATCCAATGGGTCGACTGTCTGGCACCTTCGGCACACTCAACTTGAGCAAGCCATCCCGGCATGAGCTCTGCCAAACCGGAAGGTCCGCAAACTCACGAAGGCCCACTAACCGCCGCCTACAATCACGAGTTGATTGGCTCACTGTATTCGTGCCTTCACCATCCTTCGGTAACACAGTCGCCACATTCCAGGATGATACTGATGCTCCACTTTATTTAGGGTCTACCGCATATTCTCCCTACTTTCATCCACTTACCACTCAACCCTATTTAGATGCATTTCCACCACTCCAATGCCTCTTTCCTACTACTGCGCGCCCAACGCCTCACCCCACCTACCAGTATCCTCATAATTTTGCACGATTCACCCCTGGTTCCTCCCAGGCTACCTGGCAAACTTTTGATGACTGTATTTCTCCCATTGAGCCACAACCTATCATGAGACCTCTTTACCAACCCACTCATGTCCAGCGCTTACCCCAATTGCCTCAGCTAGAAAGCACTGCTCTCCTGACTCCCGCGACTTCCAAAAGAAACGCCTACCCCCAAAAATCCATGCGCATACCTGCTAGCCGGCTTTTTCTCCGGCATTTTCCAAGGCCACTTTCCCACTAATCCCTTAGATTGTCAGTCACGCCGTGGCAAGGTAACAATTTGGCCACCTAACACGGTCCCACCACCATAGATACCACACCACCCACACTGGCATCCTCTAACAACCGGCTCATCAACTCCCAAGTTTCTTCCATCACCTTGGTCTTCAACCCACGAATCCACTAACAGAGACAGTCCCTCGCCGGCCAGTATACCTAACTCCACTGAACTCACTCCCTTATCACAGCTACGCACTATCCGAACCTCTAGTGTATCCCTTGATTATTTGACCTCCACCGAACCCACCTCTTGGATATCACGTGGACTTAAATGTTCCAGTGAATTTTCCCTACTCCTCCTGAACTCCCGCTCACCGACTTATAAGGTAAGGGAGCTGAGACTGTTGGCAGCCAAAAACTCTTACGATATTATTTTGGTAACATAGACTTGGCTAACAGACCACAGTTCCACTTCATCTTTTTCACTAGCGGGTTATACGACCTTCCAAACCAATAGATCAAGTCGTAGAGGAGCTGGTTGCCTAGCCTACGTGAAGCAGCCACACAAAGCTTCCGTTCTCCATCATTAGCTTTATGATTCTATCCCTGACACCATTTGGCTTCTGGTACAATTACCTGAGCTCCAAATCCACATAGGATATGTTTACCGACCACCAAACTCGAATAGTCTGATATTTCTCGTCTAACCCAAGCCTTCATTTATCTGTCTGGTCTCCCCCCAGCCGTAAGATAATTGCAGATTATTTCAATGCCCCTAAAATTTGTTGTTCCTCTTTATCGGCTCCACCTACCCTACTCAAATTCGTCTCTGAAACGCACGCTGAAGGATAGACTCAGCATGTTACTACGCCCACAGGGTTCCATAATATCTTAGACCTAGTTTTTACGCATAGCACTCCTAATGTTAAGGTTTTAGTGCTAAAACCTTTCCCTGGAAGTTACCACAAGATGGTCACGTGTAGCTTCCCTCTCCGGAACAAACCTCCCACACCCATGTGTATTCATCATTCTGCCTCTTCCTATATGTCAACTTGTTGGGACGAAATCCCTGAGGCTCTGCGAACCCTTGATTGGTCCAGCTTCTTTTTATCGTCTGACCCGCAGAGAGCGGCTGACGACCTTTACGCAAAACTTCTTTTTACTATTATTCGTCTGTCCACTCCGACCACTCAACATAAACCCAAGAGGCCTAGTAGGGTTTGTCGGCTCCAGGCGAAACTTTTATTGGCTCAAAAAATCTTCAACAAAACGGGAGACTTCCCGCTTTTAGTACAAATCAATCGCTTGCAACAAGAATTTCTTATGGAGTCCGAACTAAGGTTAAAAAGGCAGGAGATTCTAGCTCTTGGATCGCCCAACCCAGTTCGGGAGACTTCCCATATTTTCAGAACTCGCTCGCAACCCAAATCCTCAACTATTTCGAACTTCATCATATTTAATAGCTTACGCATCGAGTCCCCTGTAGAAATCACAGAAGTATCCAATACATAATTCTCTTCTACTCTCATCATTGACAAACGGACACACCCTGAAATCCACCCCTTGTTAACATTGGTTAAATTATCCTCCATCTTCTTTTGACGTTGCTGGCATCACCAATGTGATGAAATATGCCAGGCCATCCTACGGGCCTGGCCATGATGGCGTCCCAACAGTCCTATTTTGCAGCGCTGGTCCAAATCTTCCACTGCTTCTTCTAAATCTGTTCTCGCCCTCCAAGACCAGCGCTACTTTTCCGTCACAATGGAAAACATCCATTATTGTTCCATATCACAAAAAGGGTTCCATGCTTGAACCTGAAAACTTTCGCCCCATTAACCACACTACAGTTCTATCCAGGCTTATGGAAAAGATTGTCAAAGAACAACTGGTTAACTTCCTTACTATTCACACCCTTATCAACCACTCCCAACACGGCTTCCTCAGGGCCGATCCTGCCTCTCCCGTCGGTTTGACTTCTTAAACCTGGTTACCCAAAGAGCTGATTCCCACCGGTCGATGCTCATTATCTTTTTAGACATGTCAAAAGCATTTGACCGCGTTTCCCACTCCCAACTTTTGGCCAAAATTAGGACTTACGGAATAAAAAATCCCCTCTTATCTTGGTATCATTTTACCTTTCCGATCGCTTTCAGGTAGTCAATATTAACGGTTATTTTTCCCAGCCCTCTGCTATTACCAGTGGGGTCATTCAGGGGAGCGCCCTAGGTCTTCTCCTTTTCCTGCTATACATTAATGATATCTTTATAGTTATTCGTCAGGGCACACCATTCCTGCTTGCCGATGACATTAAAATAATCCGCACTTTTAAGGCTGCTTCATTTAGCTTCACTCTTGCACTTATCAATGAAGATCTAGAGTCTCTTGATAACTGGTGTTCCAAGTGGCTTATGAAGTTCTCTGCTGACAAAAGCTCTCTGATAACATATAAATGCCATGTTCCTCCGGGCACCCTCTCCATAAACGGCATGCCAATCTTTGTATCACACACAGTTAAGGACTTAGGGTTGCAATGCTCCTGCTCTTTCAACTTCCACGAGCAGGCCCACTATCAGACCGCTATAGCTAAGGGAACCGCCACAATGATCTTAAGGGCATTCCGCACTAAAGACTGCAGAATTATCACCTTCAAGTCCCATGCTAGGCCCCACCTCGAGTACTGCCCGATTATCTTTACGCATATGCGTAAAGTTGATCGAATTGCAATCGAGAATGTGCAGCGTGCATTCACTAGGAATCTCCTAGGTCCCTCATTTAGCTTAAACTACAGGGCCAGATGCAAGCTGCTTGGACTTGAACCATTGTGGCTTCGTCGAGTTAAATTTAATCTTACATTTCTCTTTAATCTTTACCATAATAATGTCCGCTCTACTACAAACGTCACACGCGACGCCGATCGTTCCCCATATCCACTTCGTAGTAGATACTACTCGTTAAGAGTACCCCTGACTCGACTATCAATCAGGGCTATATTCTTCACAGTTGCTCACTCTAAACTGTGGAACAGACTCCCTAGTTCCCTCGGTCGTGCCCTAATTAAGCCCAGTTCAAAACCCATCTGGCAAAGTTACTGAATATCCGCTTCTTAATTAACCTGACACGAGCTAACATTGGACTGGACGAAGCTTATGAACATGGGATAGAATTTTAGTTCGTGGCCGAATCCTTGCTGAGATCACCCTCTGGGATTCGGCTTCACCTATAACTTCCTCACTTCATCACACGTCCCCGCTAATGCACTTTTTGACCTCCCTTGTAGTGATGTACCCTCTTCACCAATAGCTTGAGTAACAAAATCTCGAAATTCTCAATGTGGGATGACGAAAATGTCAACGTACTTATTGTTGGATCCATGCTCTCATCACATCCTGTGATTTTAGACACCAGCCTGTGTGCTCCTTGCTCTTCATGTCATCTTATCCTTACCACTGGATTGGCAGGACTGAATAGGTCGTTCTTGGTAGCCCTTAACCATCAACTACGCCCAAAACTGCTACCATAGTTCACTTCTGACTACCACATTTTGCGGAATGGATGCACTATATTGCAGGTATTTTGCTGCGATCCAATAATTACCATAACGCTAAGGTGGCACCCAAGCCAGACTACTTTCCTCGTGCGTTTCAGATCTCGCATCCGCAGCAGACGCGCTGCTAACGCGTTTGTCGTCATAATGGCGACTTCAAATCTGTCACCCTATCATTCCTGTTAGGGACCTGTTAACTAGAACTGGCGCTGGAGTACTGGTCGGGTCAACGGAAACAACGCGGATTGTCGCACTGGATATCTCAACTCACATTTTCCGATCGAGCAAATCCGCGATTGCTGCTGTCTCCGAAACGGCTCGCGCACCTCATATAACCCACCCGTACTGCTGACTAAGATCAAAAGTTGCGACAACGTAAATGACAGCATAGAGGACATTGCTACCCAGTGTACTTAAGGAGTGTTCATACACATAATTTCTCTTATCTGACGCACCTCCCGGTGCGGCTTACCGCCATCCGCATGTAAATATAGTCACTATCCTGGGAGCTCCATATCTGAAGCGTCATAAATTTCTTCTACATAGTTTGAGACGATCTTCCTCCGCCCTCAGTATTTTTTGGCCATTCATTGTCAACTACGTGTCTCGTCCAATTTGTCTGACGTTCCGCCTGGCTTTCATCACTTCCATCCAATTATCGTATTACCACTGCTTGTCGTCTCTTCAGCTTAACGTTTCCGCCCATTGCGTAACGCTTCCGACGTTTGACGTCTTGAAAATTAAGTTTTCTATTTTTTCTTTTCACTGGCCTGTTTGTACTTTCCCTATTGCTTTGCAGCATCTTGTTTTCCTTTCCAGTGAGCTTCTGCAATATTGCTCCCACTTCCTTACATTTTCTGTGCAGCGTCCTTGTAAAAATTTGATCTTGCCTTGTGCATGCCTCTCGCAAATCAAGCAATATACAGTATTATTATTATTATTGATAAAATACATACATGAATATATCCACATACACATTGGCGTTTGTTGTCAGGTTGGTCCTGGTAAATGCACTTTCCAACGGCACATTCGCAGTCACATAACTGGCAAAAGGCCTTAGAAAAAAGCATTTTCTAATAAAGCCTTCGGTATTCAATGTGACATATAGTTACAAATTTGTCGTACATTTCTCAAAACGCTTCTTCATAGGCATTGTGTCCATGATGTGGCATTTGGTAGAACTCAGTGATAGGTTAATTTTATAGCGGGTTGGGGGTGCGAAGATAGTTATTTGATGCAGACCAGCGAGAGAGATAAATGGCATCGTGATTAACTGCGAAGTAATGAAATATTTCTATTTTAACTTCTGGTACTACTTGACTCGCGCTACAGGTACGCATCTTTGTAGTCAGCTAATTCATCCTCATTACTGTCATTTGTGGGACGGGTTTTGTGGTGATCCTTGCATATCAGTTTGACAAACACATTACCATGTTTGGGTCGAGATGCGCGTCAAAACTCTAAACCTGGTTACGACGGCTCGGATAATTTCACCAAACCCTTGATTCCGCGATACTCTGGAAACCACTAATGCTGACATTGATTAGTTTTATTGGTTAATTAGAGAAACACTACTTTTACCACTTTCTTACGGAAAGTCCGCCGATTAAAAAACAAGCAAAAGGAAAAACTAACTTTCAGTAAGGATGCTCGAGCAAATCACCTTTCACTAAATTGCAGGCGCATCACTGCCAAACTTTCATCCATCGCAGTTTACGAGGGTGTATCTAGCCCTCCTTCCTATGGCTGTGGTTCTTATTACTGCCCCTTGTGATTCTAGTAAGCTCCTGGAAGTCTCGGCTGGATTTCCGTGCAAGCCACGCCGAAATCGAATCCTCCCGGTTTTACCTTTTTCTGTTGAACCTGCGTTTGCAGCTGTATTTAGGGGAGTGCTGGCTGCATCTCCTGCCTAGGATTTAATCTCGGTTTCATCAGGCTTTTTAGAACAGTAGCTTGTGATATTTATATCGCTACATTGCTAGTACCACTGTGTTCCGCCTTATCGTTTTTGGTCCCTAGTTTGAAGCGTTTACTTGTATAGATTTGCGCTCTGCTCTTCTCCTTGTGTTTTGGACTTTATAGCTGTGGTTTGCCACGGATTTATTGACTCTTTTTTCTTTCGTTCGGTTTATTGGCACGGATTCCGTGTGTGATACAGCACACCTTGTTTTGTTAGCTTGATCCTTCCTGGGACACTCTTGCTTAAGATCTTTGTCTCCTATTTCTCGAATTTTGCAGCCGATGCTTCAGTTTTGGAACTAGCTTTATTTTGTCAGACTGTCCGACATGTCCCTCATGCACCCATTTGTTTGTTGCATTACCATGCCTTGGTACCATTACAGTGACGCTGTCAGCTAGGCTGCTGATGGAACGCTTGCAATCAAGCCATCATTAAGAACAACGACAACATTTCGTTCCTCGGTCAATGCCAAGACAAATAGGGTATGTATGATCATACCTTGCAAATACAAAGAAAATGGGAAAAGAAAAAGGCGGTCATATGCGCGGAGTAAGGGACCTCCAAAATAACAAGTAAGACTCCTGTTGGATCATATTTCGATGATAAGGGCATAAATGATAAGGAAATGTCCCGCGGGCGATTCAAGTTGGAAATGGAAAGTCTCTTCAGCAACATTTTGCTGGCTGAATGCGCATTGTTTTGGCTGCCATTTGCACGCAACAGACCGAATGGCTTTTCAACAAATCAAATAGATCGGTGATAAGATTTCAGACCGTCGGAGATAATAACTAACAAGCTTAGACAGAATGCGTAATGCGTAGCGAGAAAAATTTAAATGTATTCTCCTACGGAAAGTGTGGTGCGATGAACAGTACACTTAACAGACACGGTACGGAGGCAGAACGTTGGGGGCACAGATGTTAATGGGAATTGGAGAAGGCTGCGATATATGCACAGTGCGTAATCACAAGTTCATTGTATTTATGAGGTTCGGTGTGAGTAACTGCCACTTTTTAAACTTCCACAATGCCCACTGGTGGCGCTGGAGTCGGAAAAAGTAGGGGAATCTGTCGACTGTTTGGGGAAGAACCGAAAAAATTAAAAAACTGCCAAATACACTCTTATGGAAACAGATAGCAGAAACTACATTCTGTTCCCGGATTTGCATACCGCGAGAAGGGCTGATGAGGGAAGATGGGCCTCAGCCACTGAGAAGAAGAATGACGCAGTGTATGCAAAGCATCGTCTTATTTCGAATACCAATAAAAAGATTCCACATGAGTTCGTTCGCAAAGTTTGAGTAAAAAGAAGTTTAGGAAGGAGCTAATGAACACCATTGCAGACGGGTGCACGTAGACATTGGGAGAAGATGGCTGTTTACCACGGTGGTGTTGTTGGGTGGGTCCGACCGAGCGCCGGCTACCCAAACCAGAAAAAAACATCGAAGGGTGAACGCAAGTTGACCCGGAATTCTAGCCGCACATGCACACCATTGCGGCAAATGTACGCCATCCAAGGCGGTGAATTTGACCGTGCCCACTCTATTGTGCTAACGACGGCGCACACACTGGATGAAGGAGGGACTGAGGATATGGTGTAGGTGGAGTAAGGCAGACATCAGGCTTGTGTGATTAGATATTCCCAGAACAGTCGAAACAGCGGAAGCCAATGTGTGAAGAAATTGTTTACGTCCAAGCAGAATTTTACGATCTGGAAAGAAAAAGAACGAGCGGCGGTTTGTACAGTGCGGCCCAGAGATTTCAGGATGGCGGCGATTTTGTTATCAAATCCGGTCACTTGGGCGGGTGTAAAGGGGGGGACAGGCCATATAGCGTGTGTTCTCTGTACAAATATGAGTAAGGGGAATGCGAGTCCGTGTTTATAAGGATGAACAATGTATAAAGGCAGTAGACACAAATGCAGGGCAGGCTATGAGAGACTAGGATGCACTAGGGAATGTCTATGTCCACAATAAAGAAATCTTGGTTTGTATAGTCGATTTTACTAGAAAAGGCAATTGAAACCCCAGAAATGGTGAGGAATATGACACAAGAGATTCCGAATCCATCAATAAGATTTTAATTTGAGGTTGATCGAAAATAGTATGGCTGTACTGCGGCAGCTTTAACCCGTATGGGTGAGGTGCGTTGAACAAGAGTAAGAAATCATGAGTATGCCATAAAGGTGCTGGTTATACCTTCTCAGATGGTGATATCAGTAATGGAACTTATTTTTTTTGAACGATGAACAAAAATGGTACCATCGTTGAGTTCCGTAAATCCCATTCCCGTTTCGTTTACCTAGTTCTCAGGTGAGCTTCGGTGATACAAGTGAACAAGAAAGGATATGGTAACCATTCCACTCATTTGCTTTATCAATGCAGCAGATCGTGGTCAAAAAGTTTCTCATAATGACGAACAATTAAGAACAAAGACATCGGCTGTGACAGGTGTCTTAGTTACCCCGTGTCTCGAATGGGGTATGGGAAGAGATTCTTAACATGAGGTGCAGAAAAGCGGTTGTTACCTGTAATAATATTACTGAAAAACACCATTGCATTGCATCCACAAGGGATCTAAATTCAGCAACTTGCACCGTTTCATCTAATTCAGGCTTAGTGAGAAGCCAATGAACTGCTTGGTGAAGTCACTCTGGCGGTTTCGATTGACAACCTGTCGCACTACCTCATATTCGAACAGGCTGGATGGCAGTGCTCCAGAATTGGTCTTATCCGGGTTTTGCATATATGCAGTTTGCTCTTTTTCAATTTTCGTGTTCTGTTTGGCAATCCCACTAACCTGTTTTCTTTGTTCCGGGAGGTTCAAGACACAAAGGTACTTAGCCCCAGTTTGCGAACTTCAGTGTTACTGGAGCTAATTTTGAAACCGATTTTGGGTTCCCTTTGCGGTGTAGTTCATTTGTATCCAGCGATTCGGATTCTTCTGGCGGAGAAATTTGTCAGCCACTCGTCTGCTCGGGAAGTTAGTGAAGTTGTCTCATCATACGTTTATAACTGTGGATTCCTAAGCTTCGGGGATAAGTGTGGAGAATTCTCATGTACTCCGTGGGGGAAAAGGGGCACCTTTAAGGATTACGTCGAAGGCACAGTTGATATGCAACAGGAAGAGCAGCAGACCCAAAAAGCTGTCTTGGAATGAATTGCCGGTCAAAAATCTGGGTTCAGATATGAGGCCATTCACTTGAACCACTTGGTTTTTGGATCACGGATAAGGTAAAATCCGCGGTAAGATAAGGTCAACGATACCATAGGATTCGATTTTACTTAAAACCTGCCGTAGTACACCCTGTCGAAAGTTTGGTAACACCGAAAATGATTACTTTACTGACCTTCCGGTGCACAGGGCTTTTGTGATGAGGTTCAAGTAGTCAGCTATCTAAATATGGCTCGGTTTATTCCAAAAAAAGCAATACTGTCCAATGTTGATAATTTCACGGTTCATGAGATGGGTGATAAGACCATCCATGATCGTAAGTTTCATAAATCTAGACGCCCGATTTTGTGTTTGGCTGAGCGGTAATTAATAGGGTTATAGCATGTACTCTCTTTGTGAACGGAGTTAATCAGAGGGGTATTCTACTGTGATGGGAATGTGAGGCATTGAACGGACAAACTGAAGCTGTCCACCGGCAGAATTGAGATATTGGTCCTACCGGGCGACAAGACAGCCGAGGTATTATGTCAGATCCAGAGTGGTTTTCAACAACACCTGGCATACGTACTTCGAAAGAAATCTGTTCGTGGAATTTGACTGTGTAGTCAAGCAAGTTGGGCATGGGTTTGCTGCATTTTTTCCATTTATCAGAGCAGATGCAAAGAAATCTCCGAATGCCTCTCCAGTATTTTGTTGGCTGCTATTGTAAATGATGCTGTGAATGTAGTAAGGGACCTGAGTGGCTTGGGACTTGGATGGAGCACTAATGCGTTTAAGCATTTTCACCAGTGCTGCGTTTGAGTTGGAGTGATGTAGAGAGTACAGCTCTTCCATTCTGTTTCCTGGTTCAGCACCGTTACTAAAGTTTGCACGCCACCTACATTCACCGGAAACCAAGTGTATACAACTGGTATGGGATTTCGAAAATGCATCGATGGCACCAGATTGTTTATTGTGAAGAAGGAAATAAACCTTATTACCCATTTCACTACATGAAAAGGCCTAAGCAGCACCCACCTCTTACTCTCCTGACTTCGCACTTATTTTCAGTTTCACCAATAATGCTTCAGCATTAACCCCGAATTTTCCCCAACGTCGTACTAAAATCATATTGTCTATTTCCAGCAACTCGCAGCACTGTCCAAATGGCTAATTAAACCTGTTTTAGTACGTCGCCTCATCACAACAGTACCTTCTTTTTATTTTTATACAAATATCTCTCTTCGAACGAAACGTGAACTGCACCGCATTGCCTATTCCAATCCCAATCCAGCATCACATCAAAGCCACGTTGTCACCGACTGAAACGTTGCGCATACTGCGCGTTGTTGCCAACATACTGGTGCACAGAAAGCCTTCCACTGTTGTGACATGAAAGTAAGGCCATTTGATCAGCGCGTTGCATGCATCCGGTGATAAAAGGAGAGCAAAGATAGCAAGGCGCACGCGATAGTGTCATCGTGTGGACTACTGAGTGATGGAAGATTCATGTCACCCTAAACGGAAATAAAGCTCCGTGTTTGATGACGTGAAAGATGTCTTCAGTTTACAAAAGTAAACGTGATGACTAAGAACACTTTTGGATGACTCCACTGGGTATCGAAAAGGGTGTTCAGAGATTTTGTAAAACAATGTACAGTATGTAGTCATTTACACTGGTATTTGTTTTCCGTTAGAGAAGAGGTGTACCAGAAACAAGAGAGGTTGAATAACTTGAACAGATGTTTGGGAAAAATTGCACCTATTTGTTTTTTATCTTTTGCTTCCTTTATTAATGAAATAACCGTGAATATCGTTTTTTGGGAAGGGGACCGCGTCCGACAAAAGGCTGCCAAGTAGGAAAGTTGACCGGTGGTGGGCGGATTCTAACTCGCGACATTCACGTTAAAATGTCACGACCTCACCCGCTTGGCCACCGCCGGCATTTCATAGACAGCTGGAGGGAGATCGCCTGGCCCAGGGTAAAAATGGGCTTTAGTATAGGAAGAGGTATTTTAATTTTATTCCTGTAGAAAGAGAAATTGGACAGAGAGCAAGAAAACATCGGAGCAGCGTAAGGGAGAAAGGAAAAGCATTCCGTCTGTCATAGTGAGACATGTTATTTACTGGAAGTCTGTGATGTTAGTCTAGGAACATTCACCAGTGCGCCCGTGCATGCGACAGATTCGATGAACGAGTTATTTTAAGAGGAATTGGATCAGTGTTTGCATAGGTGATTCAGCCCAACATGTGGAGCCCAGTGCCTCAATTCTTCTGTTTCATTCAGAAGTTCCCCAAAGAGATTTTTTCCTAGCAAAAGATCTTCTCATATTCAAAACCCGGACATGCTCCTGTGGTTTCTGATACCGGGTTTCACGGCAAGAGTTTTAAGAATATCTGGAACGCTCATTTTCTCCGTTATGTGCTGCTCTCGGCCGGGGTTATGACAGCCAGAAGTTGGCACACAACCATTTGGGGTTCACGTTGACAAAGAACCCTTTTTTGAAGTTTGTAAGAGCGGCTAAATGGTTTTTGATACAAGAAAACATGTACCGAATCCATTCGGAAAGAATACCTGCCGTCGCTTTGGTCTAGCGTGTACCCGAGAAAGAATAAGTTCCCACGTAGACAAGTGAGCAGCATATGTCTGCGCAGGAATGAATCAGGACTGTAGAACAAATTGTCCTACCGCGAATCTCGTATCACGTTTGCTTGCCCTTAACCTTCGTGACCACTTGTGCGTCTATCTTACTCGGCTCGGTGCGATTGCAATACTGGCAACCTTGACATTTGAATGGTACAAGGAAAAGACAGTCGGTTGAGATAGCAGGTTGAGTATATTTTGGGAGCAACGTGCGAGCGAAACGTGCGTGAGTTACGCGCAAGTGGAGACTGCGCTTGGCGATCAACGTTCGGTTAAACATGCTATCTGTACGAACGAATCCAAGTTCCGCTACAGGGGCCTCCTCCTAGAAGACCGCCGGAAAAGGGCTTTGATTGGGATCATACGGAAACCGACGGATGTCTTGGGACTCGGCATTAATCGCCAGTCGGAAAATTTGCCGTTCTGTTGGTGGTCCCTTGGGTGTTAAATGTTGGGAGCTGACCGTGCGCGGGACACTCAAACTGAAAAACACCGTTAGGAGGTGAACACAGAAAGTGCGATCCCCCGGCCTAGCTGCGCTGGCATACCGCCGCAGCCGAGCTGCCCGCCCGATGTGCGTCGGTAGAAACGGTGACCCTGACCACGTCCCACACCCACGGGTCTCACCCTCGTCCAGAATCTTCGCCAGGCGTGGTCGAAACTGAGTGTCTGACCTCGGGTTCTCCTCGTCATCTGCTAAGTGTATGATGTTGACCATGGGACCGATGGTCGTCGTGCCGGAATCCGTGGAAGTGCCTCGGCCCTGAGATTCTTCTGAGAGAGAGTAAGACAGAGACAAACTGGTGTAAACGGTGCACGTGAGCACCGGTGGATGTTCGGCTTGGTGGGGGGCACCTAACATCGGTCGGTGCTGCCCTTGTCGTTTTAACATGGGGGCGGCATGTTCGTCGGCGCATAAATTATCGCGACAAACATGTCATCCTACTAAGCACCGATATGCACTTACGACGGGAGAGTATTCAGCCATCTGATGTAAAAATGGCAACAAAATCAGGTAAATGAACGGGTTATCTTACATTGCGGCTGCTACGGCTGCTTCGCATATCCGGAACTTCGGATGTGATTAGTGGTGTTGTGGCTTCAGCCCCACCAGCAGTCTCAACGGGAGGCGTCGGTAGTGGCTGGGCTCGACCAGGTTGATGGTACTCATCAGATAAAAGGAGCCCGTCTTTGGACCTGCATTCCTTGGTAGCAGGTTTAATACGATCGAGAGATACCATGTCGTTTCGGTCGGTAATGTTCAAAGTGAACGTTTTAGGAACGCACCTCAGCATGCGAAGCGGACCGGTATACGATGGTTGCAGTGGTGGTCGGACACCATCAACACGCAAGAAAATGTAAATTAAAGTATTCAATAAGGTTGGAATATAGCTCGAAGGTGGATTGGCATGAAGCGTTCGCATGCGTTGTGCGAGACGTTTCTCATAGTCACCGTAGTTGAAGTGCGTGGGTCTCGATGGGGACATCAACTCCCCGGGGAGGTAGGGCGTGCAACTAAACACACGCTTTTTTGGTGTGGTGCGCATTTCTTCCTTAACAGAACTGCGAAGGCTCAAGAGAGTTAACGGCATTATTTCGCCCCAAAGTTGGTTGGCCCCGGCTCGCAGAGCACCGTTTAGCTGCCGGCGGAATCGTTCCACCAGACCATTAGCTTGTGGGTGGTAGGCGGTTGTTCTAATATGCTTGCGCCCAAGCGTTCTGATCATATTTGAAAATGCCCCGTTGAAATGTGAGCCGCGGTCGGTGGTCACTACGGCGGGGCAGTCAAATATGCTTACCCAAACAGACAAGAAGGCTTTCATGGCCGCTTGTGACGTAGGGCAGGGAATCGGTATGACCTGTGGCCAGCGAGTAAAAGGTCAACAGTTGAGTATGCAGATGTAGCCGCGTGACGGCGGGAGAGGGCCTACGAGATCAAGGTGTACGTGGTGGAAACGTGTCTCTGTTTCGGGGAAAGTAGCCAATGTAGCTCTGGTATGCCGAAGGGTTTTCACCCTCTGACATTGGAGGCAGGCGCGGGACCACTGGCGCACCTCATGTTTGACGTTGAACTATACAAAACGCTGTCACTAGCCTCACGGAAGCAGCCACACCCGGGTGACGGAGGTTGTGAAACGCCAGAAGTGTGGTATAACGGTGAGCTGCACGAACCACCGGCCTTGGACAGTCCTGCGATACATCGCAAATAATTGTATTCTGCGACGCTGTGATAGGTGCGACCGCTAAGTTTAAGGAGCTGTCTCACCGAAGTTTGTAGATATCAGGATTCCTCACCTGGCCCGTGCCGTCGCAACGAGGTCGATGTTCGGTGTTGGAAGCTAACGAAGCTGGTGTATAGGAGAAAGTACATCAGTGGCGGCGTTATCTGCCCCAGATACATGTCCTATGTTTACAGTGAACTGTGAAACAACATCTAAGTGGTGGATCTCGCTTAGCGAGTACCGATCAGGGGCTGAATGCAGCGCGTCTACCAGCGGCTTGTGATCTGTGAAAATCTTGAATGGGCGACCTTCTAATGCGCCTGAAGTTTCGGACACCCAGGTAGGCGGCGAGCCATTTCATGCCAAACGTGCTTTAGCTAGACTATGCCGGCTGCGGCCGCTTGGAAAAGAAGACTTCCAAGAACCGCCGGTGTACCGCTGAAGTACAGGTCCGAACACAGTGGTTGAGGAGTCGGTTATGAGAGATATGGGTGCTCTCGGGCCAGCATGTGCGAGTAGCACTATTTCGGTGATAACATCCTTAACGGGAATGAAAGCCTGTTTCGCCGCCTCGGGGAATGCGCACTTGTGTTTAACTCCCCGTAACAGATCTGCGATGGAGTGACTGCTTCTGCGCAATTAGGAATGAAACGCCGTAGAAGTTAACTAGGCCGATAAATTGCCGTAACTGCCGACACGAATGAGGCTCTGGGTAGTCCTGAATAGCTGTGACAGCATCTGGACAGAGAGCTATACCAGAGGGCGAAACAATGTGCCCTAGGAACGTGACGCCGGGTTTTTGAAGCTTACATTCTGTGACCTTAGTCCTTACGCCATGTTTGTTGAGGCGGTCGAAAAGAGCACGAAAGTGAGCGGAGTGTTGCGCCTCTGAGTTGCTAGCTAATATGGTATCGTCTAGGTACACATAAATATTCTCTAACCCGCGCGTGACCTCGCGCATAAAACTTTGGACGTTTTAAGCTGCATTGCTGAGCCCGAAGAGCAACCTCAAGAACTCGAAAAGTCCGAAAGTTGTGGTCACCGCCATTTTTTGGAATGTCTTTCTCTTCTAAGGGAATCTGATTTTATGCTCGAACTAGGTCTACGCGGATGAATATCTTGCAACCGAATAGCGACGAATTGATGCCCTGTATGTGGGTGTTGGGTACCCATCGTGAACGGTGACCCTGTTCAGTTTCCTGTAGTCGCCACATGGCCGCCAGTCGCCATTGGGCTTGTGGACCATGTGAAGCGGAGAGGCCCGTGGACTACTGGAAGGTCGGACAATGCCTAGTTTAAACAAGTGGTCAAATTCGGCCTTGGCCAGGCGTAACTTTTCAGAGGCTAGGCGATGAGGCCTACTAAATGTTTGGAGTCCTGTGGTTTCCATATGGTGAGTTACCTTAGTATTGACGGCGGGAAGTGGGCCGGCGTGTCGCAGTTTGCCCGGGTAGTCGCAAAGTAGCCCATCGTATGACTGTTGGGCCGGCGGTTTAGCGTACCGTGGCGTAAATTGGTTGACAATGGCGTACTAACCGGTCACGGTCAGCGACGTTTCACGATCTACTATTTTCTTGTGCCGAGCGTCGACTAGTAGGTCGAAATGCTGGATGAATTCTATGCCAATAATGGGGTATGGGACGTTGGCGACGACGAACACCCAACGAAGTTTACGATTCAAACCGAGATCGAGGGTGTGGGAGCGATGTCCGTACATGTCGCTGTCGGGGCCGTTTGCAGCCCGTAGCATCACTGTGTGCGCACTGATTAAATTGATCGAATCACGAGGGATTACGCTAACCTCGGCACCTGCATCCACCAGAAAGGGCTTGTTAGCCGTAAAGTGTTTAACGTTAAGGAGGCGATAGTTATGAGCTGGCCCGGTGTCGTGTGCCGCGATCACGATCCGGGAAAGTAGTTTCCCTGTTTCTTGCCCGAAAATGCTTAAACGGGGTCGCACCGTTTTGCTAAGCCCCTGAGGCGATTATGATAATTACAGTAGCCTTCCACGGTTGGCAGGACGGGTTGCTTGGGGGAGGGGCTACCACGCGGGTTGAATCGATCTCGTCGTCGATTTCTGTCGACTGTGAGTCGCTGTAACGATGCGTCGATCCTCATCAGAAGGATTGTTAATTCGTCCTGCGAAGGAGATGCGGTTCTGGGAGATGAAAAGGCATTCAATTTTGGGGCACCCGAGCTATAGCGCGACATAATGTCGTCAGCAATTTCGGCTGTTTCATCTAGTAAATAGTTGCGGGCGATACTAAGCAACGAAGACAGATGCGGCGGGAGCCGTTGAAGAAACGGCTCTCTTAGCATCAGGTCGTCGCCGAAATTTGCGCCTCTAAGTTTCCGCATTTATCACAATAGTTCTGATGGCTTTTATTTCCCAGCTCGATCCCTTGAAGTAGTTGTCGGATACATCGATCTTCCTAAGGGTCATTCCGAGATATAACCGCCTCTTTCAAAGCGTCGTAACTACGCGAAGGCACGATGATGCCCCTAACCTGAAGGGTTACATTTGGATGAAGACGGCCAGCCACCCATCTAAAACGATTGGCGTCGCTAGTCATCGTGTGAGATTACGAATTACGATCCAACAGAAATTCTGTCTGCTCCTAATGCAATTCCAGAACGGAAAGATTGCCCCTGAGTTTATCCGCAAGAAAGATACCATTGCTGGTAATACCCTGTACAAAACTATGAGGATTACGGAGGACAAAACGCCGCACAAGCGAGAGGTACTTGGTCTCTAAAAAGGAGCATCCTCCTGAACTTCTAGGACAGAGACCATCAGGTCTCCCCGTCCCCCCACCCGAAACCACAAAATCTAGATTCGAGATTTCCAAGCCCCAAGCTCTCTTTAAATTAGGAGGTAGATCTCTAAAGTCACTGCGCGCACCTCCCCTTTAACGACCGCGCAAAACAATTGCACCTTGAACCGTCGACTTCTGGATGCGAATCACCACTGGAGCCCTCGAAATTCCCTTCTTCAAAACCCCGGCGGAGCTCTGCAGACGATGATGCGGGTATGGTAAGGGCATTTAGCTTGCCTACACTGTCCGCAAACCTCGAAACTGGTCATAGTACCGCTTTCAATCCTAGCGATCAAACCAACGAGCATACACCAAAATTACCGTGATAATGGATGTCACCGACGCAAACGACTATCAACACGCCACAATGCGCACCACTCAATAAACAACTTAGTAGAGCTGGCCCAGTGACTAGAATTTCGATAATGAATAAGCCTATTCACTCTAGAACACCTGAGATATCAAGATGTAGAAGTCTGACCCAGTCCCCCAGGTTAACCAGTTATCAACTCCACAACCCACAACAACTGCCCAGTTTCCTATACATGAGCAGCGATTTGGCCAAACTCTTATCAACCCATCACCTTCCATGGATACCGTCAGGCACCACTCCGTCGGACTACATCTAGCCCAACCACAATCTCTATCGGTACCAACCAACGTGCGATGGAATGAAAGCCAATTCGAACCTGGAAGCCTTGTGATATGGGTAAGACCCACTGGCAGATCCCGCCTGCCGTCATCTTCCTTACAGCCAACCAAGCCCCATACGTTACATCACTATCCCGTTTATGTCAACCCCTGCTTTCTCCCCGACCTGTCCCCCTCCTGCACTACCTCCCTTGCATAAGTCCTAATTTACTTACCCCAAAGGAAATCATGCACCCACGACATTTACTCCATTGGTCCACATTCACATGCTACTACCACTGAGCCATTTTCATTGTTACTATTAAATGCTCGCTCGACGCTAAATAAGGTGCACACGCTGCGGCTGTTGGTGTGTACATGTAGGTATGATTTCATTCATATCACTGAGAAATGGCTGGCCGATAATACCTCAGCAGAGCCATTAATTTATTTGATTACAATGTTTTAGGAGGGGCAGAATGAATAAGCATGGGGGAGGCTCTCTCACATACACAAGAGACGCCCCTTCAGCCTTATGGTACAATCATCCTACCTTTAATAACCTGAAAGATTCTATCTGGCTCACTGTGGCTATCGGGCATGAGGACTTACTGATCAGTTGCCTCCCCCTAGTACGCATCAGTCGCAGTTCTTACCCCTTACTGATGCGCTCAACGCGGCCGCCGACCTTCCAGGTCCCAAGCTACTACCGGGCGACTTCAGCGCCCCAGGGATTTGTTGGCCTTCTTTTCCTCCAGAAAAGTACCTTTCTGCGTTTGTTTCCAGTGTACGACTGGTTGGGTGGACACAGCATGTTTCATCACCCACCAGGGCCGACGGCATTCTGGACCTTACCCTCACAACTGGCGTAACACAGGCGCGCACGTCCATAGAAAACAAATTACTCCGATGTGACCATTCCCAAATTGTTAGCAAGTTCTCAGTTTCGACGTCCGTCATCTTCTCCTCAGCTTCCACAGAGCCTCATGGAGCCATCTTCCCTCCATGATTTGCAGTCAAAATTGGGATAGTTTCGTTCCATCGGTGGATCCCCAACTGGCCACCAACCAATTTTACGCAACTCTAAGTGTGTGCCTTGATCTAATCACTCCAGCCCAGCGTGGCACGATCTCCAAAAGGTTGAGCATCCTGGACCGTCTCAAAAAAAGTATTCCTTAATCCAAACAAGATTCAAAGGAACAAAAGTATTTGCTGTGATATTGCAAATGAACCGTCTGTCTAGGGAAATCAAAAGAAGAAGGAACTTCGGGCGTTACACTCTGCCAACAAGGCTGCAGCACTGGCAAAACTACTAAGAACCAAAAACTCCCTACCTAGTACGCACATCAAGTCAGCCGCATTCAGGGAGCACGTGCGCAAGTGACCCTGTAATGATTTCAGAGGTGTTCAGTGATTATTTCAGCGCCTCTATAGAAACTGACGAAAACACCATTATACTGAACTTTCCGTCAGTCCGATCTGCATTCCCTCCAAGGATACCTTTTCACCCGAGGGATATTAAACCATTGTTGTCAAAAGTGGGACCGTCTTTCCGCGCCGGACCGGACGACCTTCCCCCAGCCCTCTTCAGATTTGGGGTGTGAACATCCCTATACGTTTATACAATCTATTTAATCTTTCCTTAAATTGTGGCACTTTCCCTCACCAATGGAAAACTTTTGTCACTGTCCCAACTCACAAAAACGGTTCAAATCAGGAGACACCTATTGACAGACCCGTCAATCACACCCCAATCGTCTCTCGCATTAAGGAAAGAATAATAAGAAGTAATTTAGCAACTTAGTTATTAGATCATGACCTCGTTAATGCTGGCCAACATGGTTTCCGTCGAAGTAAGCCATGTTCTAGGTGCATGACTGATTTCCTAAACATGGTGAAGAAGGCTTCCAACGACGGAATGTCGGTAATTGTGATTGTCTTAGATATGGCAAAGGCTTTTGATCGCGTATCCCATCGCAAGCTTTACATGAAAGTCAAGAGCTACGGTATAAACCCCCTTCTGGCTTGGTTCTCCTCTTATTTGGCCTCTAGAATGAAGGCAGTGAATGTAAGTGGAACCCTATCCAAGCCTCGTCCGATTACTAGTGGGGTTATTCAAGGAAGCGTACTAGGTCCATTGCTGTTTCTGCTGTACATCCACGACATTTTCCGTATCGTTAGGCATGGTATTCCTTTTCTGTTTGCAGACGATATAAAAATTGCATGCACGTTTCCCCCTCGTGACATCAACACCATCATAGTAAATGTCAAAATGATCTACTATCGCTTGAATCATGGTGCGCAGCTTGATCTATGAAATCCTCAGCCCACAAACGCAGCATAATTGCATGCCAATTCCACATTTCTGCAGAAATTCTTGAGATTAACCAAGAAGTCATTCCTTCCCTCACACTGTCAGAGACCTGGGTTTGCATTACTCCAGCACATTCAACTTCTCAGAACACACTCTGAAGCAAGCTGAAAAAGCCAGGAGACTAATCGGGTTGGTGCACAAGACTTTTAGAAACCAGAAAAGCAATTTGGTAATATATGAAACGCACGTAAGGCCCATCCTGGACTACTGCTCCATCGTATGTTCCAACATGCGGCAGAGTGACAGATTCGAGATTGAAAATGTCCAAGGAACATTTATAAAACGGCTTCTGGGCTACCCTTCTCTCAATAAACTACATGTGACTTTGCATAAAACTACACCTCGATCCTTTATGGCTGCGTCGAGTTCACATCAACCTCCTCTTTTTTCACAGGATTATTGGTAAAAATGTGTGCATCTCTGCACCCCAAGTAAGAAATAACTTTCCCTATTGCTTGCGTCCAGCTGAGTTCTTGGTGTCGATTCCCATGTCGAGGATAGCACTTAGTAAAAAACTTCTTCATCATCAAATATTCCTCCCTGTGGGATAAACTACCCCTACATATAAGGATGGCTTCTTTTGCCTCCGTCACCTTTAAAAACGAAGCTAGGTAGGCAATAACCGTACACAATTTGCTGAACATGCACAATCCTTACACTCCAATAAAAAGAGCCTATGAATCGGGCCTAGGATAATGACTGAATATAACGCCCGAAGTCTTCTCTCAACCTACTGAACAAGGTCTAGCCGATCTTCAGTATTAGCTTTAACAGTAGTTTCTGCAAGTACAAATCACTGTAGGTAAAGGAAGAAAGCTCCGTCAATGAAACAAGTCAGCGCACTTTCCCACTTAACTTCTATCTCGTTTAGTGCGTATGCAGCAAAGCATTTAAAAAGACGTACTCATATCACATTCTAGCTTATCCTCGAGCTAATATCCATATAAACTCTTTCTTATGCATGCGTTTGACAATTTGACCATTCTAAGCGCAAAGTTCGGCATCAACTTGCGCCTCATTCCACATGAAATTCACCACTTCTCGTTCTTATATTTGCGCGCACCATAACCCTCAATTGGAATACCTCCGGACTGCCATCTCTCTCTTTTTCGTTCCAGTTGTGTGCGTTTTGCACTCGTGTCTTGCCAAGGGTCTACCGTCCAGTGTCTTGCCTCATTTGCAAGTCTCAACACGCTGTGAATGCAAGCTAACCCAAGGCCTCAGATCAACTATCCCAGGACGGACAAATTCGATCTGCTTCACAGCCGCGATGAAGTGAGCATTGCTTCTAACCCGCATGAATCACCAACGTTGCAAGTCTACCAAAGTATCGAGGCCACATGTCGTGATCCACAAAGCCTGTGGCTCTTTGAGCGGACAAATCCTCCCGATTGCACAGATTTACTGTTGGAACTGTCCGCCTTGTCCAACATTCCCACCATGTTGACATCCAATTGCCACGAAGACACACACACTTAGATCCCTGTTCCAGATGTCGCTACCATCGTCTATCGTGAACATCACCCCATTCATCGCCTCGGCAATCGCGGCTATCACTATGCCAGTAATCCCTATTAGCTAAGCCCACAAACGTAGACGAAGGAGCAAAGAAACCCGTTTTCGATTCACACTGGCTTAGCAGCGTCAAATATATATTATTCAACGCATATCATATCAATCCTCACTCCTCAACCCCGACCATGTTTCTATTCTTCATGTCTTTGAACAATGGTTAGCCAGTGTTCTTCCTCCTTCCGCATTTTCAAAAGACTTTTGACCAATTTCTTGGCTCTAGCATCCATGGTAAGTTGGCCGACTTACTTTTTCTTATCCATTATAATACATGGTATCTATAGGACGTCAATACCCTTCCCGTCAGCTGTTTTGGCCTGTTGTGACAAGTTTTTACTTTGCACTCAAGGTCTTTGAAAACTTTCGCATGGCTATTTAACATTCATGTCCATTTTACAAACCCGTTTAATCCGAATACTGCAGACACCACGCCCGACATCATCGTTCGAGAACGCATCGCTGGTGGCTGCAAACACTGAGTTCCTCTTGATATGCCAATTTTGCTATTTCTTCTCAATTTGTACCCAAATGTTTATTCGCTTGTTTAATGTAACTTCCAATACCCCTGAAACATTCGATCATGCAACCAAGCATGTCTCTCAAAGTTTTCGAGAAATATACATATATCATTAATAAACCATCAGGCACGGTGAGGGTACCGAAACGCGAAGCTACATTAGTGCGCACTTTAGACTGTTGGCACCGTAAACGCTATTTGGCCCACATCTTTTTACATGGACGGCCAAACGCAGTATGCAACTGCTAATCGGGTGACATCTCAACGTGAAGGCCCTCAAAATGTGTCGAACGCGAGAAGCTGCAGAGTAGAAAGCATCAGTGGTCAATAAAAATCAGTAGATATGCCACAGACCGTCCTACCAGCATTCGTAACCCGTGGGGCTTGATGTAATTGGACCAAGGACGCCTGAGATGCTTCTATGCAAGGCTTAGCATGAGCTTGGACGACTGCCTCCTTCTGTCTCTTTTATTTGCCTGAGTGCGATGTAATGCTTCCGATTTAAGCACTACTGTTGTCAAATGGGGCCTTACACACCTAAAAGAGATAAAAGCTGTCCAGTTGCGTCATCCAGATGAAGGATCGGGCAGTGTGATCATGAAAAAGACCGTTTCGGTAAGGTGGAAAATATCTTGAAGGACAGGAGGCTATGCGTCCCTGAAAATTCTCCAGAGGACAACCTGCTGATAGAAAAAAATTAAGGCAGCTCAAAAATTGCGGATGCATGATTTCATATTTGAGTATCTGTCCGGTAAACTGAAATCCATAGGCCCGAGGACGTCAAGACGGAAGGGCTTTCCGAAAATCCATTAGGCAAGAGTTCCAGTAAGAGTAATCGTATGCACGCAAAATTTCGCCTGCCAAAAGTTTTCAGGTTGGCTATTGCATATTCTCGCCCGCGTCAAAACCCACAGGATACGGTATTATCTACAAGGTTCATCTTAGTTATCAAATAATCCGAACCAGCTGACAGGAGGTTTTCATGAAGTAAGTCGCCATGTGATACGATCGATCAACTGACCATAAAGAAACCACGGAAGCACTGTACAGTTGTTTCATTCTTTTTAGGAATCAGCAGCAGGACATATCAACAGGAGTTTCCCAGAAAATGTTTTTTTTTGACGATGCTGATTCACCCCTCACCAATATCCTCTTACGTGAAACGGTAGAATATTTTGCGTCATAACTTCCTCATTGAAACGTAGTCTAACTACTCTCGTTTAAGAAGTCAAAGATGTCATCCTTTTATGTACTGAAAACATGCGATTTGTCGTTAGAAGACAGTCATGCAAACAGATTGATTACGTTTTTACGGCTAGCCTCCTCGGATCTACAATTGTGAATATGGTCATTTGGCTTCCACCAAATACTTTCCTGAGTTTGTTATTGCTGTTTTGTTTCCATTGTGTTGCTCATCATCTCATTCTAAAGTGAATTAACGTATTTTACGTGGGCGACTGTAAGGGTAAGGGAAACGCTTGCAAATTGCAATCTGTGCCCCCTATCTATCCTATTCAGATCGACCGAGGGCACTGTATTTCGCTTCCGTGGGACCTAACCGTCAAAAGAAAAGCTTCATTGGCCTCCAGATCCCAGAAAGTGGCTTATTTATGACCGCCCCGATAAGATATTCCAAAGCATCTATCACTAGACTAAACGTGCTAGTGATTTTAGATTGCGTGTGGAGCATGATCTCAACCGATGCCAGTTTGATCGCTAAAAAAGCAAGTCTTGCAAAATCCGTAAGTGCTGGCTTATGTAAATTACCAAGAAGCAAACCAGTTGTTACAGGAAGGCTTTCAGTCGCGTGGGGAATGAATCGACGATAGAAATTCAGCAACCCCAAAGTTGTTCTATGCGTCCTGCTTAAGGACGACGCAATGTAGTCGAGGATAGCGCGTGCCTCATCCTCGCTAGGTTTAACGCGCTCTTGAGTGACCTCGTGGGCGAATAACGTCGGTTGTTTACCGAGCCCACGCTTATCATGGTTGACTGCTGTTCCATTGTCAGACAAACATCTGTAGAACAGATTGTCCTACGCGAATCTCGTATCACGTTTGCCTGCTCTTAATCTTTGTGACCACTCTTGCGTCACTGGTACTTGGCTCGGTACGATTGCAGTACTGGCAACCCTGACACTTGAGGGGTACAAGGAAAAGACGATCGGAGGCGGTAGCAGGTTAAGTATATTTTGACGGGAGTGCACGAGCAGGATGGGCATGGACAACGCACAAGTGGCGACCATGCTTGGTGGTTAACGGTGGATTAACCAAGCTATTCGGGGGAACAAATCCAGGTTCCGCTACACATCGAAGAAGTAGAGCCGAATGTTGGACATGCTTACCTACGGTGAATGACGTCATTAATCAAAATCCACGTTTCGCGTGATTCCTTCCGTAAATGTCTAGATTACGTGGGTAATATTGTGCGACCCAAAAGGTATAATTAGGAACTCAAGCAGACCGGAGAGATCGTAACAACCGTCTTCTCGATTTCTCCAGCGGTGAAAGAGATTGGGTTATGTTAATTGGGAAATGGCCTTGCCTTGATGTCGTACATGTAGGGTACCGGGTAACTACCAAAACGAGTAACTGCCTTCGGTGCCCAGTAGCTATCACCCAATTAGCAAAAACGCCCCCCAAATGCCATGAAACAGTTTCAGAACATACACACACATACAAAACGGCTGCAAATCGTCCCAAAACGTACCCCTTTGAAATAAGAATTGTACCACCTTGGGTCTTCTTTCGAATTCGTTTAAAATGTGTCGCCAATTCCGGGTTACTTAATCACAGTAGGTAACTAATCTATTAGTCTGCATGGAAGCCCTAGGACGAACTCAAGTCTCACGACCTAATACAAGCTGCAACGGTCCGACGTGTAGTAACAGCATTCGCGGTGAATCGTTCGCATAAATGGAATCGCTAGGTGCAAACAAGAATTCGTGGCATAACCACATTTTTATTAACAAACTTAGGAAATAAAATGTCCAACAAATGAGGATTTCCTTGGTTCTGGCTTCTTGTGTTAATCGGTGGTTATTAAAAAGTTTTCCTGTGAATTTTCGTCGATCTAAAGACGGAAATGGGAAAAAGCATTACAAATATTTTGTGTCGACGCAAAAGGAGCTAGCATCTGACTGAATTCTGTCATGAAACAATGAACGCCAGTGCTCTTTGAGTTCTCCATGTCGTCTAGAGCGGAGTACCTGCACAGTTGGATGCACCGGCTCGTTTGTTCTCACAGCTTTTACGGTAGATTCCGAGTAGCCCATGCGGTGAACAACAGCTAAAGTTGGAAGCAGCAGAAAGTTGAACTTACCATTTACCAAAGGGCAACTTTTAGTGCAAGAAGAGCCATTTTTCCATGGGCACTTTTTATTTTCAGTTGACCAAGGACGTCTGCTGTCATTACCAGACGCAAGTTACCCACAGTTTCATCACCAAATATCGATTCCCGTAAGTTCATCAAGAATTCCGTCTTCAAAGGTAACAGGTTTTTACGTGCAACTTACTGCACGGTTGTACTATTTGGGATTCCGCAGCTTTTCGTTAAAATTCACGAACTGGGACAAATTGTCCACCACCAGAACTCATTCGTTTGACAGTGGTCGCGAATCTGTTATTGTCTGTCTTAAGAAGAACATTCTGTCTTTTTTGCCCGCAGTTCATCCTCCAGCAACAGTTGCACTACTTAATATGGTTACCCATAGAAATCGGGAGAAAAGAGCTACCCCAAAGTCTCTGTCTCTAGCCTTCAACAAACATTTTTGTGGATGACTTTGATGGTGCTTGGTGCATTGCTGATGTAACGAGTTTTTCAGAAGAAATACAGAGAAATAATGAAGAAGAAACCCTTACGCTCCTTTTTGCCTCGGTGAGCCTACCAATAGAGTGGAAGCAACAGGGTGCTCATGGACACAATATGACCGCTTGTTGGGGGAAAATTACCAGTATAAAACAGGATTGTGTTGAAAGCTAAAATTACACGTGATCACTATCCGAAATATCCAATTTACTAATGTCGTGTGCTGGATCATTTAACCAGGAATCATGTCCGCTGCTAGTTGATCCGGCAACACACTTAGTTTATTCTTCTACTTCCTTGCCAATACAGTCAATTAGGGTAACACAAAGAACTATTTTTTTGGTAAAATCTTCCTGAGATATCTGGCGCCTCATCCACAAGTAACAGTTGCTCCCATTGGATCTCCTACAGCTTGCTCCAGAGTCTTGCGAATCTGCACTGGCGCATGTTTGTTGTAAACAACGAGAGGCTACAGACTACACCCTATGGACCTCTTATTGAGTGTTCATAGTCTGATGATTGTAGTGGGTGTACCTCACCACGAGCAACACTCAGCGCTTCCTTTTATCTTCTCCACATCGTTGTCCTGGAGTGGCCATGTATATAAACACAACCTGGAGCTATTTGCGGACTCATTTTTACCGTTTTATTTAAAACGAAATTTCTGGGATATTAAATGGAAACGATTGTCATGCGTCCTTTACAAGGACACAATGGAAAATAACAGAAGCTCGAAAACGACACACCAGAAGAAGATAGGTTGGGTTGTGATGTCCGAGAAAACCATTTAGAAGTGAATCTAACAAATAAGTTTTGTAACTGGGTCTCTGATAAATAGCGTTACCGCGTCTAAGAAACTTCCGCAAACCAGCCAATTTCATTATCAAGGAACTGCATCCAGGTGCTCCACAGTAATATAGATCAAGAAATAATTCCGAAAGGAATCTAACAATTAATTGTTTCGCTGGCGAGAGCGCAATTTATTAGTCAATGGTCAAAAATATCTGTAAGCACAAATCCTATACTCATGCCCAAATAAATGCTGTCGTTTCAGTAATAACGGCTCACAAGAAACCCTGTAACACGAGCAACATTTATCCACGCAATTCTCAAGAAATCCCATTCATTCATCCAATACAAAAATGACGGAAACCATACCCAGGACAACGCAACTCACAGGCTGAGAGCGGTCACCATCAAGTCGCGAGACCGAGTAACCTTCACAATTAGGCCTCATTAAAACTGCGTAATAAGACTGGATAGAACATTGGAGGCCTAAGAAACTGTTTCTTTGCATATCGCATAAACTCCATGAATTTTCGTGAACGAAGACCAATTTCGGCCGATTCACGTAGTTTTCTACCCGCAATTCATAGAAACATCTGCGTTGCTCATGACGTGGAATCATTAATGTACCCTGTATTGCAGCCTTTGAAGAAAAACAAAAACCGGAAGTGTTCAGTTTACGACTTTACCAAAAAATCTTTTAAAACACCAAATGATACAATGTTATTTTGAAAAAACGGTACCTGGCGGACCGTTTTAGGAGCATTTTAGCCCCCCCCCTCATGCTGACTGTGCACGTGATCGCCAACTGACGCCGTCTTTATGTGAAACCATGTGTAGCGGCCAGGCCCAAGTACAGTCAGAAGAACGAAAGATGCCACTGGAAAGTAAAGTGTCAAATTCACCATTACCGAATGCCAGTTTGTCGGATACCAGTCAGTGGGGTCGAGTCGTGAATGGTCTTCCGCCAATAAAGATGTAGTGCATCACACGATCAGTCACCGGATCTACTGAATCGAATGGTTTGGTCAGTAAGGCACTCGGATAAATTATGCTAGATAATCGTTTGGGATATCATGAAATACACCGAAAATTCAGTGTGTATCCGTGCAAACTTAGGAACCTGTAAGTTTAACTGAGAATCCAGCCTCAGGAAATCTGTGTCCACTGATTTTATATCAAAAAGTTCCCAAAATATATGAACCATTGTACAACGTGAGAAAAAAAGGCAAAAAATCGCATTCCTAAAATTTCGAAATGTTCCAACACGAGATCACCAAGCTAGAAGACTTGCGAAATGCAACCACAAACTTCTGTTGGATTACGGTACCGCGGTTGAAAGAGCCCCTCAGTCAATAGGACAGAAGAACCGAGCCACGAAACAGATGCGACTAATGCATTGTATAAATCGTAGTACCGAAATAGGGCTGATGCGAAAATACATAAAAAGGCTTACCATGAGTAAAGGTGCCGATCGGTTGGCGCGATTCTAAAGCGAAAACCCTCAAAAGGTGAAACGTACAGATGTCGTGCGCAATTAAACAGGTGCTATCATAAAATCGATATCAAGCGTCAAAGCGGATCTTCGAAGAAGTGATGTTCAAAAATATTCCACTTTTTTCTAAAAAACAGGCCCAAATACAAATACATAATCTTTCTACCTCACAAATAACAGGTGAAAAACTGTTCCTTTAGCCACCCGGATTTATTCACTAGTGATGCACTTTATCCAACAAGACTCCTGATAGTCTTCAGTTTCTCGGCATAACGAAATAATAGTCAATTGTTCAAGGATAGAACTTTGTTTTGCGGGGTTCGTATAAAACGGGAAACGAATTACAGAAAGCACGAATCTCCCAGAGTATAGGGTTTACAGTCCCTTGAGTGTCCCCTTTGCCGCCCTCTGAGTGACCCCTAGTGAAAAAAGGGAAACTTATGGTACAGTCAGCCGCGAACCTGCTGTCAGTAGACAATTAAGCACTGCTCACCCACCTTTAAAACAATCTACCACCACCACTCTACACATACCTTCAGGGATTCCTAAAATTCGCAATTCAAGCGCCGTGGAAGCGCTGGAATCGCAGTTTACAATAAAAAACGAAACCACTTTACACATCATTTCTTGCCCATTACGACAGACCTCTTTATTTTACTTTTTCTTTGCTAAAGCAAATCAATTTATCGATTTTACAAGGACGAGAACCGACTCCGACTTTGGTTCACGAAGACAGGAGGAACATCACAGGCGATTTGCCTTTTGCAATTTATAAAAATAAATTTTCTTTTTCCGAACGGCCAATGTTCTCTTCATTCACCGCGTACTGCAATTCGCAAAGGACGGGTTACGAATGCGCTAGTGAAAACGAGATTGTCGTTAGTTGTCCCGTTGGTTGCATTGACCTTTGGTTAGGCAGCAAGCAAACAAAGTTTGCTTTAGATTTAGAAAGAATGGGATGTATTTAACAGGACGAATGCGAGCAACAGGCAGCGGTAGGTTGGTTGCACTTATTCGTTCCTTGAAGAAACTTTCCCCAAATGTACCTGGGCATACTGCAAAGGGTCCGTTTCGAGTCGTTTATCAGTCAGGTGAGGGACGTTCTGATGAATATTTTGGCCCAATCAGCACAAACGCTCTCAAAATGCCCCGAAACAGTCCCCTCATTTTTAGTCACTTTCATCGTTACCTTCTGAATTAGAACAAATTGAGACCAATGAACCACTAAGTGGGACTTTATGCAACTATAGGACGCAACCAGCATCATAACTGTGACGTTTAACGAATCTGACGGCCTTTATCAATTCGGACAATTTGACCAAAACTGTGCGGTCAAGTTACTCCGACGAACCTGACGATGGTGAACATGAAAACAGGAAACGCTAGACGAAACTTTAGTCTACTGAGCAATATTTCCCTAACAGAATTGAAGTATGAGGTTCTCAGTGAAAAGTACATTAAAAGCGTGTAAACGGGTCGTCGATAATCAGCAATATATCCGTCCACTGATGAACTCAAGTAAAATGACAAGACTAATGAACGGGAAAACCGTGCAATAACAGATATCGGCCAAACCAATGACTAGTGGTTTTATCATCTGTTTTTCTTGGTCGCCGGCGATGAATCCACCGCTTTATCTTCTCAAACATTTCCGGCACAGTTCCGACATGAAAATTTCGTTTCATTACTGAGTATTGGGAAGTATGGTATTTAAACTACAATGGTTCTTATTGTCAGACTGCATGAACTGTTGTTGAATAACGACTGCTTGCCTTTGACACCACATCAGTACAAACGAACAGAAAACTCTTCTGAAAACAGTGTTTTCATAATAGCTCTTGTGCATTGACTGGTGGAATCCCCAGTAGTGTTATTCAAGATCTCTAACCGTGTAAATTAAAATCACACTTAAGTAAAAATTTACCACATTCTGGTGTACAGTTATGTCCTCCAGCTTTTGCAATAACAAGTTACAATCTGCTGAAGTCTTCACAGGTAGGTAAACTGGTAAAATTTCAATAGTCTCTGAGCATTTAATTTGTCTTTGCGTAACATAGCTAGTTCCTCAGCACATTTATTACGTTGTTTCACGACCTCTGACGCGAGGCGTTTGATAGAAGCTGTACGTACATGATAGGGTTGGCGATGGAAACCTACCGATTAAGATAACCACGCAATTTTTATTTCTCCGAAACAAATTTCCATTTGGTTAACGGTTGATTCTAGGCCTACGGCAGTTTTCATGTGGCTCCAGGTTGTATGTTTGGCCCTGGCAAACGATGCGTAGATATACTGGGACATATTATCTAACAAAAGTGAAAACATTTCCTGGTGAAGAGAGCGATCATACAACGGCTGTTTAATCTAGTCAACATGTTCAGTTCATATCCGGGCGACATAAGTTGCATTCTCCTGACCGCCTTGACGCGCTGCCGTCAACAGCAGCGATCAGGGTCTCCGAAGCTGTTCCCTAACAATTGCTGATGTGCAACGCCAGTGTTCACATGTTGCGTAGCTTCAGAACGTAACTGTTGCTGAGAGTAGGTAGGACACTTCGACAGGTGAGAGGACAACTGAAGATGCAATTATCCCTCTCGGTTTAAGAGATACATGACTACTGTATTGTACGGCATTCTATAGACGTTTGTGTACAAAAAATAATGCTGAATTTCAATCAAAAAACGTGAGGGCAAAAGCTAAAATGGGAAAAAAGAACTTAGATTCATCATCTTAAAAAAGGGGGGGGAAATTATCGGGGAAGGATCGTATCACATTGTGATGAGACCTTCAGGAATTCGGCTGAAGCACCGTCACGGGACAGTGGAGTTCCTGTAGATATTGATTCTAGAGGCTGTGGAACAAAACTGGATCATGTCGAAATATGAGAGCGGCACTTTGAAAGATTGTTGTGCAGGGGATGCGTGGGATCAGAAGAAATTTTGCGGGCAAATTTCTCACATGCTTATAAGTGGTGATTACATAGATTCACGGACAAATCAGTTGGTGGTATGAAGGACACCCGGGTAATAACTGATGCTTCCCGGCGAAGAATTTTAAAGTCTGTTTTGAGGAAACCTGGAGAAATAACAGGAGAACAGTGAAGAAGGATTGGAAAAACACATTGGTATACAAATCGGAAGACGGTGCTTCGTTTCACCTTGTGGTGCCGAAACTTCCTGATTCGAAATGACAGTTGTCGGGGATTTTGCACTCAGGTGGAAATGTGGTTAAACCACTTCAGATTTTCACTAATAGTAACTCCTAGATATTTGAAAGAATCAGCCGTGGCAAATGTATTTGAAGTTGAAGAAAGACATTTCGGAGGGGCAAGCCGACGAAGAGAGAGAGAGAGAACAGACATTCCAAACATTTAGATGTGTTTAGATTTAAACCAGCTCGTTCAGAGAAATCGTAAACAGAAGATAGGTCGTTGGGAAAACTTCAAAAATCATCGTTGTTTGAAAAGGCTTGAGGGAGGACAACATCATGAACATACTTGAACAGATTACAAGGTGAGCTGATTGATAAGTCGCTGATGTAAGCAGATAAAAGAAACGGTGTAACAACAGCACCCCGTAGCACGCCTGAGTTGTTAATCAACGGTTTCGAAGTCTGACCGTTCATTCGTGTGCACTGGGTTCGGTTAGTAAAGTAATCAGACAGCCACGCTAATAACGAACTGGAACAACCAAATGTTGGATTTAGGCTTTTATTAGGTTGGATTTATACCACACCCTTGAGTTATTACGAGATTTGTAGAACTACTGCTTGAATCTTCTTAGAGATTTCCGTTTCTGAGTGCAGATACGGCCATTTGAGACGAATAGTGTTTCTGAGGGGCACCAAATATCAAAGATTGCGTTGGCCACCTCTGTGAATTTTGACATTCTCATTGATCAGGGGTTCGAAAGAGAAACATGTAGATGCGATCGAAGGGGATTTATGAAGAAGAATACGACTGTTGTATGAGAAGTAACGGAGGCGAACTCGGATTTGATTTATTTGCCTGAAGGAATGGAAAGCTGACCTAGAATTTGTCCTGGGCCTTAACAGAAGCAAACAATAATCACTAATTGAAATTTGAGCATGCAGTTTCAGGAGAAATGAATCAGGGTAGTTGATAATAACTCTATCTAAAATGGAACCGCCTTTGGTGGAAGAAACGCAGAGGTCATTCAAATCAAACGCAGTCAGTGGTAGGGTAGCTGCATGAATAAAATCGCCTACAATAATATGCAGAATATCCTCAAGTGCATGAAAAATAAACACTAGAAGATAGTTGAAAATGCTGTGATATTTTGTTGCGAGCTAATGGGTGCAATGTATAAATTCGTCATGATAGTGCTTGTATGTCGAGAAAACCTAGGATGACACTGTGTCACGAGACAGTCAGCTCCGTTTAGCGAGTACGTATAAACAACTTCGGACTTGCCAGATCAGAAGGAGTTTATGTATATTGCTACACTGCCTCCCGTCTTCTTCCTGTCCGAAACTCTGTGCTGCCGATGGAGTTTGAAGCTGTCTATCGACCCGAGTGAATCAGTGATATATGGATTCAGCCACGACTCTTGTGTGCAGATGACACGCGTGAACATGGATCGGTGATTGAATTGCGAAGAAAAGATCCAACATTTTCGAAAAACAGAGAACGGATGCTGGTACTCAACAAAGCCGGAATGGACATCTTCGATGGAAGGGTGCATCTAAGGGCTACCTGCCAACCATCACGAGTGCCTCTTTTAGATGGATCAGAAGACCGTTGAGGTGCAGCGAAGCGCGATCCCCCGTCCCTGTTGAAAAACGATGCGGTTTTTGGACAAAAGTAATTCCACGCTATTGTAGCGTCGAAAGGATACCATAGTGGAACCAAATATCCGACAAGTAAACAACGGAATAACGATGACACGGAATTGTAGCGCAGCCAATCAAAGGGTGCGCGATCATCCTTGGTGAGTATAACAGAACACAATCGTCTTAGTACGGCAAAGAAACCTGTTTGATGATGCTATGCTGGCAAGTAGACTGTGTTGTAGTGCTGCTTGCGGATGATTGTTTTCGTTTGTAATGAGCTGGGACATGTCTTCCAGGGTCGGTGGCGGAGAAAATTGGTCGACACCAATCTGCCGACGTACTCACCTAACGACCGGTTCATAGTCATTGGATTCCGTCAAATAAGTTGGCTTTTTTCTAAGGAGCAACAACGTACATTTTTTCGTTTCCCAACTTTTCCCATATACCACCTGATATCCGTTGGTAGAATTTCAATTATTTATGGTTGCAAACGTTGACATTTGCATGTATTGTCGTTTCCTGAAATTTTTCTTTTCCTAGAAGTACCACACCTACCAACTTGTGTGGTTTTAGATCAAGCGTTGGTCAATCGGATGGCGAATTATATCGCACCTGAAACATTTTGATCGGCTCACTGGATGTCGTTTTTATCCAGCTAATATCGAACTGTGATGGAGGAGAGCAACAGTGTTATCATTAATGTACTCTGAAACAGAAAACACCTAAAATTCATAAAAAGCAGCTGCAATTTCACGAACTAAAATTCATGGTAATATTCAAATGTAGATTGCTCACTGTTGCGTCTTCCAGCCATGTAGCACTGGGATTCATTGATTCGTGCTCATCCATAGACTTCGATTTGCCGCCAAAACGTCCTATCAGAAATACTGTTGAATTTGGTCTTAGAGAGTCAAAATTGACCAACTATATTGGCGAATTCGTTCGATATGATGGTGAGCAAAAATTACTTCACCAATTCATCTAGCGTTTTAGTGTAGAATACAAAAGTCAAACCTGGGGAAAGTGTAATATTTCCATGAAATAATTCGCCCTGTGATATGATCGCTCAACAGATCCTTAAGAAACCATAGAAACACTGTACAGCTGTTTCATCCTTGTTAGGAATCATCGGCAATGCATATCCACCGCGCTCGAACTGGGACGCGAACCCGGGACGAACGATTCTCAGTCGAACGCCTTAGCCATTACGCTACCGGGCAGACTCTGAACGGTTTGTTCAAATTCACCACATGATGTTGCACTGATTCGCACGGCTACTGACCGCTAGCACGTAGTAATCGACCCCTACTGATAGATGACTTCTCTACAGGCAGCCTAAGTACGACGAAGGCTTTGGATATGACCTACAGAGTTTGATTACTTGTTACATTTTAGTAGCAGGAGATTGAATGTTTTCATAAAATAATTCACCGTGTGATATCATTGCTGAGCTCACCATAAAGGAACCATGGAAGCACTGTACAGCTGCTTCATCCTTGTTAGGAACCATCAGAATCGTTCGTCCCGGGTTCGCGTTCCAGTTCGATGCCTAAAAAGGTTGAAACAGCCGTAGAGTGATGATGAGTTGAGCAATATGTAAACCTGTAGTTACTAAATTTTCCTAATTGTTGAGGACTCTCAGTTCTTGCTCGATGTTTTTTATTTGATCCATCTTGGAGCATTGCCATGGTCTGACGAAATCGGTCGATGTCATCTTCCGGGACGGACTGGGATGTAGATTCCAGATGGACATGTAATTGGCACGAAATGGGCACCAGGGCAGCGAGAAAGCGAACGTTACAGAACAAGTTGTATTTAGCAGAAGTTGACAGTGGAACATGCTTTGTTATTCCGGAGCTCGTTCACCAGTAACTCACACTAGTGGTCAACATAGTTGGGTTAATGAATTTTCATTGAAAAAGACTAACTGTCTGAACTTCTACGTTTTTCAGTTGCTGTGTTTCTCTGATGGAATATTCCGCAATACAACGAGATCGATATGGAGAAAAAGTTGTCCATATTCTATCGCTTCTAATTACAGATTGTCTCGCATTGTACGGCATATTCCCAGGAATTTGCATGTCGGACACCTAACGTTCATCTTGTGCTCATTAAGGCGCAACAGAAACTGAATTGGAAGCTCGCCCCTCCTTGGTCTTCCAAATTTAAGCCATTCAAAAAACATTTTCTTCACTATCCAAGGCACACCGTGCACATGTAATCTTATGGAAACGTTTCGGTATTTCAGAAGGCTAGTCACTTAAGTAATGTTCATTTTGTCTTTGCGTTTGGGAGATGGGATCCGATTTTTTCTTTGATGTATTACCAGGTAAAAGCTAAATGGCTTTCAACACAACTGCCACACATGGTGCATCGATTTCAACTGTAGTACCCGATGCGATGTTTTATCTGCTTCATTTTAGCCCCATCTGGCGCGTCCGCTATGATATGTTCTAGCGTTACGCGGAGATTCTTTTCAAATTAACCCGGAAGTTCACTGAAATGTTCCCCAGTATCAGATGTTTACCTTTTCCATAACAGAGGCCAAAGATAAATACGATGACAAAGGCTTGGGCACACGACTTGAAATAAGCCATAGTAGTTGCGAAGACCATCGAAAAGAGGTAGTTCGTCTAGTCGAGGCTGAATGCTTCTTTCGTCAAAATTTTCATCAGTTGTGGATTTAATAGCATGTATGCATGCATGCATCATCTAGACCGAAGTGTTCGTAGTTCCCTTTGCCTACCATTCGTTTAGTGATGTGACGTGTTGTACCAAGAAAAATTTGAGAATAGGCAAGCTATTCGAGATGAATCTTGCAGAATGTTCGCAGCTCAGCTTACACTACCAAGATGTATATGTGCATTTGTAAAACCGTGCGTTGAACAAAGGACAACACGGACAGTTTCGGCGTCAAGCACATGGCCCGTACGACCCCCACCGGGCCACCTGGCCAAGTGACTTTTACAATTCGATCTCAATAAAACGTGCAAGAAATGATGACAGCAAAGAGCATTGCAAAGATATTTGCGTAGAATGATTTTCTAACGTTGAAGGGCATTTTGTTTATCTTAATGCATCAAGCATACAACCATAGGGCAAGTACTTTGAAGAACTGTGCCAGAACCCTTTTCGGTTTGGAAATACTGAATAAAAACAGTTTTTGCTACACTTATCAGAAACTTAGATGAAAATAGTCAATATCAAGACCAAATGATATAAGGAGCATATCGAAACGTTGGTGCATTACATCTACCAACAGCGCTGTTATTAACATTATATCATTCACAAGAAAATAGTCAGTTTTAAAAATCGATTCAAGGGAGAACTGTTATGAAGCACTTTGCCTCCACGTGCGCTACTTTTAAATGCTGTTGTTATTAGTTTTTCATATTTTCACCGGTGAACGTAGTACACTTCACTTGCCTCCGGTTGGTCAGCATGAAAATAAAAAGCAGGGGCCATTCCACAAACACTGTACTCGTCAGTCTTGTAGTTCTTGGGAGCTACTAGCGTCCCGTAAAAACAACTTTTAGGCCTGCATCTAACACAAAATGCTTACTCTTCAAAACGGCTTAAGATGATTGTTGCATCCGACGAAAGCAAGTCAGAAAAATTCTTCCGGAAATCGCGATTCAACAGCTTCATTTAAGTCATTTGAAAGCAGTCGGTGATATTGATGGGCTGTTATTTTGTGCGTTTCACAGTATGTCGATGGATGTACACAATCAATGACCAGCTTTTTGACACATCAGACAAAAGAAGCTGGTTACAATGTGCAACGCTTTGCATTATATCAGTTTTTTCCCTTAGTAATGTAAAAACATTGTACATCATTCTCAAGCAGGGAGCCGCAGCCAGCAAAGGACCTCCAAATGAGTAAGCTGACTTGTGGCTGGAAGAATCGTTTTTCTGACCTTCAGGTTGAAATGCCATGATGTTGGCTGCTTGACCGGTGCCGGTCACCTGTCATTCACGAATCATTTAAAACGGCCAATGGATTTCTTCTTCTGAATTCTGAATATACAAATCGAAATTGTTGGAATTTATTGGATATTTTAACTTGTCTTGAAGGTCAGTTGGGAAAGCCTGGAATCATGAATTCGTGCACCGTCGCACATGTCCAACCATACGTGCACATACAACAGATTCATCCTTGCTGTAGAAACCATTAAACAAATTCCTAGCATTGCTTTCCATATGATCTAGTTGATTGATTTTAACATATATTAGTGCACAAAACCACATATCAACTGAAAAGTCCAAAAAGAATTTGGTAAGCTTCCAATGCACGTTCAGCCTTGTTCAAATAAAGCCGGTACAAAGAAAAAAATCCTATATTCTAAAGGTTTCCATAACTCCAAATTTTCTATTGTGTGTCATTCTCTCGTGAATTCGCATGACGTGCTCATTCAGTTGCCGAGGTGCATCAGTTAAGACCATATCCTTGCCTGCACCGTTCAATTGATGCCACATACAAAGCATACCGTTTCTGCACGCATGCAGCCCAAAGAAAATATGGAAACCACATTGTTCTGCAGATTTTCAAATTACAAATCACCTTTTTATAAAGTTCATGCTGTCTTCTAAATTGGGAGTCAAGACCAGTTGTTTCTATGGTATATCACTGCTGCTTTGTTTACAGAGAATTTAACTTCTTCCGGTCAGAAGAGTTTCCAGTTTGTTGATAGGTTCATTCACATATCCTCCTATATTGTGCATTTTCATTATCACACAGAAGAAGTCAGTAACAAACAGGGGCAATAAAGCCCAAAACATACTGCTCAGAATAAACTGTAATGGTTGTGTGGAAGCACGAAACAGAAATAGCACGTTTACATGAAGATGACTGGCTACAAATTCCGTTCATCAATAACGTGTTCAGAAACATAGGGTACACAGTCGTTCTGTTCGAAGTGTGCATACATACCGCTTTCTAGTACTGTCTTAGGGTTTGGATGTGCACGGTGATCTGTAACATTACCGACTATTTGTACAGGATGTTAGCCACGTGCTTGTGATACCACCCAAAAGTAGGAATCACGACATGAACAATGCAAGGAATTAGGGAAAGCAATACAAATTGCACTCAGCGAAACCTCTATTTGCGAGTAGTTTTTCATAAAGTCAGTCGTGTCTGAAGCTCAATTGCGATCACCACATCGACCGCAGATCAAATGAAGTCCAGGATTCCTGAAATTTCTTTGTTCTTTGTTGTGTAATCATTTGGATGTTTGCACTTAAGTTATTTGTTCGCTTGTGGAAAGAACAGAACCGTTGCCTTCTGAAACAAACTCATCGATTTCAGAATTAGTTCACTCAGCAACCGGACTACAAATAGGCATACAAAAAGCAACTTCATCCAAATGTTGTTTAAATTCGGTACGCGTGTCTCCAGTTGATTGAGAATTATGCACTTAGAAAGTCTCAGCTCATTTCGCCGGTGATAAATCAATTCCGATGATTACAATTGCCACAAATTAGTCCATAAGAACTGACCGTTAAACAGTTTCAATGGAGTGATACTTCTTGCAACATGCGAAGAATTACGACACTCCATGAGAAACTCGTCCACATGCCTTCCGAAGTCAAGAAACGCCCCTACATTGGGCAAACCTATGGCACAATTCAGTGTTTTCATAAGGGTTTCGGTGAATCAGTTGGGCTGAGAATGACGTGGATGAGTTAGCACCTGACAATAACCCACGGATTTCAACCAGTCTGGCACCCCTGAGCAGTAAAATGACCTCCTGTCGGCCAATGAGACATATGGTGCTCTCTCCTAGGTTAAAGTCTTCCAACTCGCAAAGATCGCAATTTCAGAACTCGCAGCTGGAGAGAAAATCAATTCGGATCATTTGGAATGAATTAGAATCAGCTGTGATCGAATCACAGTATTTGTTAGATAACGGTACTTCGATAGTCGGAGCGAGCTCGTTGTCTCGTTTCTCACGATAAAAGCCATAAAGTTGATTCGGGAGGGTGGGGAAGAACTTTATACATGCAATCACTGGAACCCTAAGAACAGTGGATCGGAGCAGTATTAATTTCAGTCTATCCAAGAATAATCCAGGTCTAAGATGTCAATTTCTCTGCACCAAGCTATCGTGAGTGCACTATAGCCAAAACAGCAGAAAGCAGAGACAGGGGAATAATGATACGCTCGTTAGAACACAATACTCCATTACAAGACCCCGGTGTCTCTTCACGACGTTTTTAAAACTCAGGGAGTCGACTTTGAACTTTGCCGTCCATCAATTGCGAATACAAGAAAAATAGAATGATAATACTTTCTTGTTTCCCCTGCTAAACTAACTGAAGGTCTGCCATTAAAAATGAAAGTTGACGTCAGGCTATCTGGCAGTTCATGGCACAAAACATCGAATCAGTAATACTGTAACATTTTTACTTGAAATCGCTATATGGAATTCGGTCAGTAACAATAACGGAAGAATAGTAATTACCAAAGGTTCTTAGACAGATTCCGACCCAAGCTACGCAGTCGAGGACAAGGAGGAAACCAAAGTAGATAGGGAACACGTCCGGAATTTATTTATAATTCACAAGTATATATACAAAATAGGAGATAGCCTGATTAGTGGAGTGCATTTCTCCCAATGACCTTCGGGGAATGTTTGAACTTCACTACTGTCTGTCGCAAAGGTTCTCATGGGCTGGCTGTCTAAACAATCTAGCGTGAAACTGCGCCTGGTTGTATAGCGTGGCTTGCATGTAAACTGACCACAAATATCCCCGACTGGAACACGCTAAGATAAAATAAATGTGAAATTTGTAGTAGTTGATTTAATGTGATGCAGCTTCAACATCTAACTTACCAGTGGAAACCGTACAAACACTGTGCAGTTGTTTCATCCTTGTTCGGAATCCTCAACAATATATGTCCATCTTACAGACGGAAATGTATAACAGACAACTCATCACTGGGCGCACAAGGGTACACAGACGGAAGATTCCATGCACTTTTATCCGGTCTGATAGCCTCCATTGGATGCATTATTGTAAACCAAGTAACATAGTATTCACTTAGGTCAGCGATATTAATTAATTTATCAAACCAACTCAGCTATAATCACGTGGTTTTGGTAGCAAAAAGAAAATGACATTATTATTTAACTTGATTGTACGTAAAACAAACTCTGACAAATTTGATCATTCAGAGTGAAAACCTGCACTCCCGTAACGTCTTACTCCATTCAGTAGTATCGTTATAAAGTCCATCAAAACCTCTTTAGCCTTATCCCCTTTCAATTTATGACGAGTGGAACGCAGTTCATGAGGGAATAACCAATGATCAAGTAATGATGCTCGTCAAAACAAGCCGAAATTTTTTTCGCAGAATATGATCTTTCGTGTGACAACGGTATTTCAAGGAACCCTAAAGTGGTGAGACAATCATCAGTGTAAGTGTCAATGTGCATAATGTTAATGTAGTTTCAACGAGAATTAACCTAACTCATATGTTGATATTGATACCCCAAATACCATTTAGTTAGCAATACCGATACCAATCTTAGTGTGAATGTTACACAGAACAACTTCGTGGATGGTTACTAGTTCTTGAATTAAATTAGACCTGAGAGAGCGACCTTGATGATTTGATCATTTGTAGAAATTCGTTCAGTCCCCCAGTTCCTCCAACAACTATATGTTTTTTATGTCTGCAAGCGTGGAACTCAGACGACCGACTTTTTCTTTCGTGGCATCATGCTTGCTCGAAGTTCCACTAACACCTCCCTTTTTTTCTTGTTCGTATGTTCCCAGATTGACAGCATACACAGTGATAAAATTTATGGCTAAAAATGGGGAGACTTTACGATAAGTCTGGAATTACTGCGTGACATTTGAAAATTTATGATCTTACACGTCACACGAATGAATAAAAATAATGAGAAGAACTAAACTTGGAATCAAAGGCATGTAATAATGCTACCCAGGATCAGATGAGAGCGTATGAGCAACACATGCAGAATACTTGGACCTAATCACCACAGGCTATAACCGGGATATGGTTCATTTCAAGGTATTCGATTGGTCCTTGTCTACACAACCTGCCGGCCTATTGTTTTGCTGGGTAAGAAGCATTGAGCAATCAAATTCGATCCAGAATAGTGGCAAAATATCTCCGTCACAAATCTTTCCTTGGCCCTAAATTTCTACAGTCGCAAATCAGCATCGCCGCAATATTCGCATGAAAGCCTCACCACAGAAAATCCACTTACTAGTCTTCATGATGTTGAAGTTTTGAAGCTATATGGTAACTAATTCCACTGCAAACTTATTGTACTCCCTAGGCTTTCTACGCGAAGGCGGCAAGTCAGTGGTTGGTAAATCCGTCGTTTTGTCCCCCGAAACTTGAAAAAACTGCTTAGGAATGGCATCTACGCTATTCCCCAGCATCTTATTGTCGACTGGGAATTAATATCACCGCCGTGTTTCTTTTATTTCCCCGTTGGCTCATGAGCTTCATCACTTACGGTCAGAATGGCTGAAATGAATCTCTAATGAGTTCGCATTTGATTTCTTTGCAATGACGATTCTATTTGAGTGCGAATCGCGAAGTTTGGCAATATCCCACCGAAAAATTGCCTCTTTTGACCAACTCACCTCTTTAACAACAGTAGGGAATGTTCAACCTGCCGAGATCTAAACTGGCGAATCAACCCCGGTCATTCATTTCCAATACATTTGCTCTATAAGCGTAAAAGCGAGGCCACCGAAGTATATTCCAATGACATTTTGGTAATACCTATCAATGAACTGGGCTCACGTGGGGTTTAATTTCACATTTAGACTCACTTCGAAACTCAGTAAACCTGTTGTTTCACGTTTCACGGAGCTGCATACATTAACCGTTTGGTTAATTTTCTTGGATACTGAACTGTATTGGGTTAAGCGATTAGATCTGTCCCCTTCGTTTCCTTAACAGATCGTATTGCACATGTTCCCGGACCATACTGGCCTTTGGCTTCATTCAGGAACTCTTATCCGTCATCGAGTAAGAATCTCATTTCTAGAAACAGCTTGGCAATACTTGGGCAGCACTGAAAATGTTCACCTACTCATTTTGGGTTTTTTTTATACTAATCATCTAATCAGTTGCGCCACTCAGGTGGCCAGGCTCAAATGCATAATAGCTTTATGATAATGAATCATTACCAAAAAGGTGTTTCTGAATTCTGCGAAACAAATCGGCGCATGGAAACCCATGCAAGTTTTCTACTTCCCATCATAATTTAATTCGTTTAGGATATGCAGCTAAATTTCCGTAGTGAAACTTTATAAGTGTACATTGTAACAATGCGCACAAGTGATTATTGTGCTACTAACACCTACCATGACGCGAATCCTTTGTCGTGGGGTATTGGCGGTCTAATCAAGGCCGTCACAGTGAAATCAGCCGAGGTCCTTTTAGCTACTCACGAGTAGCTAAAAAATAAAAAGGGATTGGTGAAGAGCTGAAGAATAACGGTGAATGGTTTTCATTTGCCGTGCGTCAAATGTGTAGGCTCATGCTGTCGAATAAAGCTAGCTGCATTTGTAAGGTATTTAGCCGGCGCCATTCACGTCCAAAAGTGGCAGTCCTGTCCACCTGGCCATGGCCAATAGGTTAAGAAGGCATTGCATGTGAGGTGAAAATTCTACGGCCGAGCCCATTTGATTCACTAGGAGCTACAAACTATTTATATCGACTTAAATAGATACCAGATGTTCCTTGGGTAGGAGCAGCCAAAATGCGGCTGAGATTAAAATTCGTCCCTTTACGTAAAGAGATTTTTATTTGACCACAGACCCATGTACTAATATTGTAGAAAATATCTCAAAACTTTCGAATCCAGATAACAAATTGTTTGGTCAAAGAGTTGTTACATAAAACAAGGCAACTCCCAATGGAATGCCGTGCGGATAACATTCAAAGCAGTGTGTTACCAGCCTCACGCAGCTCTACAGAGTTTCTGAAAGCTCTGTACCTGTCTTTCAAGTAGCAAAATCGAAAACTGACAAATATATCTTGCTCGGCTTTTCAAACGGATTTGTGCAGTTATATTTTGGCCGTTTTAGATCCGTGGATTATATTCCTTGTCATTGGGGTTAATTAGATTGGCTTTTTCATTTTCAGTTCATCCTTCAAAGAGCTCGTGAAGTTTTCGCAAAATGAGCATCGGTTTGATTTACGTCGGAATAATCACCGCTTGCGGATTGACAGGAAGTCCCCATATTGATGCAATCAAATACTATGCACGACCAAGTATCGATTTAGCCAAAGCTGTATGGAAGGACAGGAGAACGAACAAGTCACTCAAGAGAGAATTCCTAAGGACAATCATATAAAAATATTGTCACACTAAGCAACTCATTCAAGTTCGGAAACGGTGACGAAAGTCAAGATCGTTCTGATGTGCTGAGCCAATAGTCATTTTGTCGGTTGGAAATGCAACATGTGCAAACAACCTGAGCGGTTCATCATTTTCAGTTTATCTCTCTAGCTGAACACCCACTCCTTCATCGCATTCGGGATTACTGTTTTGGACGAATTATCATTCACGACAATTTCGCCTCGTTTTTCAATGGTTATCTTACTGATCGCATAAACAACTCCACTTGCTGCAAAGCGCATCCGTGCAGATACAATGTTTATGGATTATTTAGCCAAATTTTATTTGTCTCCTTAATTCTTTACCCGATTACGCCGACTTACAGTTGTGTTTTCTCTCGCCACATAGGTGACACAAGAGATTTTCCCGCTATCTCATTGAGATTCCACTCACGCACTTTTAACGTCACATTTGACAGTGTAAATTCACAAATGAACTTAGTACCTAAACTGATTTTTCTGCGCTCATAACTGTGAAAACTTGATAAGAAAAGTGACAAAATACCAAACACTAGTTGTTGGGATAAGTACAAAATGTAACTCACAGTAAATCGAACGTTCCAAACAAGTTCACAGCCGACCGCATATAAAGTCAAGCACCGCAGTATTTTTTTACGTTGCCGTCTAAAGTAACCACCAATGAGGACATTGGATCCCAGTTCTTCATTATCCGTGCATATGAACTTCAGCCCATGATAACAACATAAACACATATCAAGAACAAGCCACGTCGATTCAGGTGGTTGTACAAGAAACGTGTCCCATTGTTTGCTAAAGCAACGAATTGGTATATGCAAACGGTGAAGCAAAAAATAATGAAAACTGACCATGTACGAGTAACAAATATTCTTTCAGTGTGTTTGGTTATAAAATAAATTCTTCTCTCGTTCACATACAAATGTAGACATATACATGCACATCAGAGGATAGAGTTTTATCTGGTATAACATTATTCTACCATTCCCATTCGTTCAATCTAAATTCTAATTAACGTTATTTATAGACAACATTACGAATAACTGAAAACAGAACAATTAACACCACAAATCCCTTCCCCACCCATATTTGTAAATGACTAATCCAATCCTTCCTATAGTGAAAATATTTTGTCAAGATATATATAGTGATGTAATGGCATGAGTACGAATCACTGAAAACGAGCTTGTTCGCCAACCTGTGTTTTCTCAATGTGCTCAGTGGTAATTTTCAAGGAAAACGAGGTTCGTTGTCATACTGTTTTACTTCCCAATTATCGGAAGGGCCGAAATAGGTAGAAAGGCCATATTAAGCGCAACCGTAAACCAAACCCTTTACAGACAGCAATACTGTTGACTTATAACCGATAACCCTAAACGACAACATAAAACCCCGAACCATAATCCTCGCACCCTGACCTCATCTTTATAGCACTCAAATCTTTGACCCTAAAAACTTTTATGTATCAAAAGACAGTCTTCATTGCATTTAGCACACCAATGCCCATTGATTTCATAGATAAACATGCACAGTCTCATTTCAAGCCATGTTACATCAGTTCAAACATGCCATTAGGAAAAACTTACCCTTTTGTCGCAACTAAATCCCGCAGTCATTTTTCAGGTTTTGATTGGCAGTTTCCTCTTGAGACCACGAATGTGGTGTACGTGTAATCATCGCTCCAAAATGCACTTGTTTGCAAACAGATGGCGTTAGCCAAACTAAAAACATGCCTAAAAGAATTGAATTTACTTGAAGTAGTTACCGGTGAGATAGCAAGTGCTAAAGGACGATTTTTAGTTACTGCTTGCTTAGGACTTTATTCTACACGCGTTTTCTAACAATCACGTAACTGTCAGTAACCTGGACTGTGTGTCTGTTCCGGATAACGAATAAAATTTGTTCCGAAATAATAGACATCAAGCATTCTGAAACTGCAACAACTAACCGACCAATTCATTGTACACAGCAACAACTCCAACTCTTGTGTAGAGTTTGGAGTTTGTCACCTGAATCAGCCTTGTACGTGAATGGCACTCGATCAGCAAACGTCTACCTGATATAACCATCGACCCAAGATGTTCAATTAAGAAGAAGACGCTGACAAATTGGTAATGTGCTTCATTAAAGAAAATCGTTTATAGTTTACCTAGAAGACAGATACCTCTTTCGGATGACGTGCTTTATGTGCAATTGGCTTTCGTTATCTAATAGCCTAAACCAAAGACAATAATGAGCAACGGATTTTGTCTACGGCGAAACTGTCTGACCATTTAATATGTTGTATCTAAGTCACATCAGGCAACGAAACGACCTAATCATTTATATATATATACATTAGAGGTGAGAACGCGTACACTAACATATTCTTCTTATGTATGAACTCATTCGTGCACTCGAAACCTGCTCTTATCTTGCGCTCAGCTACCGGACAAATTTGCCGCGCAACTAGTACCAGTTGGTGCATATGTACACCTGAGTTCACAAGGCATACATTTGACCTGATGTGGTTCTGACCGCCGAGTCCGATCTTAGGTCGCAAACAGTCCATGGCCGGCGCGTAGATGTAGTCGCTTGCAAACTTGTATTTTTCCCGATGCTCATACTTAGGTTCGATTTAATTTCGAAGATGACTTTAAGTTATTCCCATGATTATGCAGTCTTGCCGACGTGATTCACTTAAGTATTTATATGTATATATTACTTGATTAATTTAACAATTGCAAGGATTCCAAAATCCCTTCCGTGCACCTGATGGCTGCGTCGTATGAAATTAGTATATCATCTAGATCGGAAGTGTGTCCTTCTTAACGTTGCTAAACACAAGCGCGAGAAAACAGGTGACATTTCTCGTTTGTATACGTGCATTCTTGTAGGTATGTTTCTTAAAATTCGACCAAAGTAAAATTAAGATATCAGGACCAAATGACGCAAGCAGTGTATCGAAAAATCGATGCGCCACGTATTGCTTTTAATTGTGAATGATATAATGTTAATAACACAGCGTTGTTGGTAGATGTAATGCGCCAACGTTTCGATTAATATGGGTTGTGTTTCTCAAGGCAAATTTTACAATCAAACCCGGATATCGCTGATTCACTCGGGTCGATAGACAGCTTCAAACTCCATCGGCAGCACAGAGTTTCGGACAAGAAGAAGACGGGAGGCGGTGTAGCAATATACATAAACTCCTTCTGATCTGGCAAGTCCGAAGTTGTTTATACGTACTCGCTAAACGGAGCTGACTGTCTCGTGACACAGTGTCATCCTAGGTTTTCTCGACATACAAGTACTATCATGACGAATTTATACATTGCACCCATTAGCTCGCAACAAAATATCACAGCATTTTCAACTATCTTCTAGTGTTTATTTTTCATGCACTTGAGGATAATCTGCACAATATTGTAGGCGATTTTATTCATGCAGCTACCCTACCACTGACTGCGTTTGATTTGAATGATCTCTGCGTTTCTTCCACCAAAGGCGGTTCCATTTTAGATAGAGTCATTATCAACTACCCTGATTCATTTCTCCTGAAACTGCATGCTCAAATTTCAATTAGTGATTATTGTTTGCTTCTGTTAAGGCCCAGGACAAATTCTAGGTCAGCTTTCCATTCCTTCAGGCAAATAAATCAAATCCGAGTTCGCCTCCGTTACTTCTCATACAACAGTCGTATTCTTCTTCATAAATCCCCTTCGATCGCATCTACATGTTTCTCTTTCGAACCCCTGATCAATGAGAATGTCAAAATTTCACAGAGGTGGCCAACGCAATCTTTGATATTTGGTGCCCCTCAGAAACACTATTCGTCTCAAATGGCCGTATCTGCACTCAGAAACGGAAATCTCTAAGAAGATTCAAGCAGTAGTTCTACAAATCTCGTAATAACTCAAGCGTGTGGTATAAATCCAACCTAATAAAAGCTTAAATCCAACATTTGGTTGTTCCAGTTCTTTATTAGCGTGGCTGTCTGATTACTTTACTAACCGAACCCAGTGCACACGAATGAACGGTCAGACTTCGAAACCGTTGATTAACAACTCAGGCGTGCTACGGGGTGCTGTTGTTACACCGTTTCTTTTATCTGCTTACATCAGCGACTTATCAATCAGCTCACCTTGTAATCTGTTCAAGTATGTTCATGATGTTGTCCTCCCTCAAGCCTTTTCGAACAACGATGATTTTTGAAGTTTTCCCAACAACTTATCTTCTGTTTACGATTTCTCTGAACGAGCTTGTTTAAATCTAAACACATCTAAATGTTTGGAATGTCTGTTCTCTCTCTATCTCTTCGTCGGCTTGCCCCTCCGAAATGTCTTTCTTCAACTTCAAATACATTTGCCAAGGCTGATTCTTTCAAATATCTAGGAGTTACTATTAGTGAAAATCTGAAGTGGTTTAACCACATTTCCACCTGAGTGCAGAATCTCCGACAACTGTCATTTCGAATCAGGAAGTTTCGGCACCACAAGGTGAAACAAAGCACCGTCTTCCGATTTGTATACCAATGTGTTTTTCCAATCCTTCTTCACTGTTCTCCTGTTATTTCTCCAGGTTTCCTCAAAACAGACTTTAAAATTCTTCGCCGGGAAGCATCAGTTATTACCCGGGTGTCCTTCATACCACCAACTGATTTGTCCGTGAATCTATGTAATCACCACTTATCAGCATGTGAGAATTTGGCCGCAAAATTTCTTCTGATCCCAAGCATCCCCTGCACAACAATCTTTCAAAGTGCCGCTCTCATATTTCGACATGATCCAGTTTTGTTCCACAGCCTCTAGAATCAATATCTACAGGAAATCCACTGTCCCGTATTTAGCACGAGTTTTAACAAACCGTGACGCTGTTTCAGCCGAATTCCTGATTAACTTTTGGTAATGTGTTGTGGTTATTCGCAGAAGAGTTCATTTGTTTTTTTACGAGATGCGTGTATTTTTATTCTATTTATTTATTTTCTCCCTAATTTATTTTTTACCCTCACATTTTTGAGTGAAATGCGACATCATTTATTTTACGCAAAAGTCTATGCAATACAATACAGTACATTACAATAGAATACAATACATTACAATACAATACTGGGGGAACGTTCACATGCCAAATTAGGTTTATTTGTCTGTTTGTGAATGTGTGCACTTTGAACTGTCGGTCGGGTGAGAGAATAGATGCCCTTCACGTCATGCGTCGCCGTGATGGTGGGGTCATTTGGCGTAGTGACCTTTGGAATATTTACTTCTCAAAGATATTAGGGCTGTCCATATCTCCGAAATCTCTGCTCCGACGTTCCGATTGATGCATGTCGGAAATGCATTTCGGAGATATGGCCAACTCTAACACCTTTGAGAAACAAGCATTCCAAAGGTCACCACGCCAAATGACCCCATCACTACGGCGACGCATGACGTGAAGGGCATCTATTGTCACCCGACCGACAGTTCAAAGTACACACACTCACAAACACACAGAAACATTAACACCAGTTGGCATGTAAACGTTCCCTCAGTCATCTGATTGTAAAACTTGCCTTGAGGAAGACTACCCACGGTAGTCGAAACGTTGGCGCATTACATCTACCAACAAAGCTCTAATTAACATTATATCATTCACAATTAAACTTAAGATAATTGGAAGTTTCCGACTGAGACATTAAGAAACACGGCAACAAACGAGCTTGTTTTCTGTAGTTCAAAGCTGACCCACTTTATACCCGTCGGGATGACGTGATCGAATAATAATAATAGTAACAATAATAGCAAATAATTGTACATTAGAATGATGCGCCCACATAGATACTAGGCATTCGGTGCCATGAGAGGTAACATGTGTTGATTAATATTTTATCGGTTTCCTTGTCATTTGTTAGCCGTATCATGCACCGGTGGTCGCAGTAGACTGGAAGATATTTCTGGGTCCATAGAGGGGGATTGTTCAGGCGGATCCCAATCTCACATTTCATCTTTGAGTTCTTTGCTTAGCCAGCTCGGGTGATGTACATTATTGTTTCATTAATAAAGGAAGTAAAAGATAAAAGATGCTTTCAGACAGCCTTCTTTTGGTTCGACCTAAATAACTTGCCCACAGATGCAGGTGAAATGGTGCACACAATGAGAAGTTGACTGACTAGCGGCCTGATGTGAAGTCAGGACAAGCCAGACGGAAACACCTGTGGAAGACGCACGGTAAGCAACTCCCGAACGCATTCCCAAGGGCTGGTTTATAAAACCTTCCCAACCATTTAAATACAGAGGACTCAAGCCGGTGACCACATGCAAAGAATAGATTGTATATATCGTTATACCGAATTGGCATCGATATGACAATACATGTGAAATTAAACCACAGCGCTACTCCAGGTTTGTGCTCGTCGACGCCGTGGGAACATATTTTCGTGTTTTGCATCCCTTCTTTGTGGATCTAAATCGCATCATGTGTTCCGACCATGTCACTCATAAGTTTGGTTGTGTATGTTGCAGGAAGGTTATTGACCTTTGCACCAAAACCCTACAATGGGACATTTGGGATAGATGGGCTTACCTGGCCTGTTTGTCACCCAACCTAGAGGTTTATAACTTTATCAGTTCCAAGAACCCTGTGATCTTGATATTTTGTATGTGACGGCTATCTGCCATATTTTTGCCTCTCCACCTTTTGTGCGTGCTCAAACTTCGGGTCTGTTTTTAGCTACCACTCCGACGGACCTTGCCCATATCGTGAGTTCTGACTCTGAGACGTCCATGATCGTAGCCGCTGAGGGGCGGTAGAAGCGACGACAAAGTCGATCTGTTGCCAGGAGCCAGTCGACCAAAGCCCCTAAGTCAGTAGCGCCAGCGACCAGAATAAGTCAGCCGTTCCATATATTAACACTGATGTTAAACTGCCACTCGTCTCAATGCAGCCACGGTACCTGTCTTTCGCCGAAGACGCAGCATCACCCATTCCCCCGGCCCTACCGTTAACGGCATGCAAAAAGGGCAGTGGTGGGTTCCGTGGACTCAAGCCATCGCTGGGCCCGTGAGTGATGAAAAGGAAATTGGCCCGCATACATCAATTCCGACTTCCCACCCGCCTCCCTCAGGGAGAAATGCATTCTGGTAATGAGTGCCCCAGATTCGATTCCGCTGATAGCTTAGGAGTACCTGGATCACGATGTAGGTCTTCTACAGAGCGTCCTGGCCAAATCTTTTGTAGTGGGTAAGGAAGACCTGCGTGAGAAATGCCGTCGGGTTTAGCACAAATCCATATTATGGTGCCCCATGGGCACTTAAAGTTGTGTTTTGATTCATGGATGATACCGAGTAGATGTTCCAATGGTTCTACAGATTAAAAGAAGGACCGACAGGTATTCTAAGGGATCCCGAAGTTGGAGACAGAGACAAACTCAAACAAGCTCTTGCTGAGTGATGTTAATGTCGGCATAACGATGAGGTAGATCGATTCATCCAGGATTTTCCGGTACAAAGAAGGCGACCCTTCATCCGGTGGAGGCTGTTTTTGGTTGCTGTCCCAGTGATTTTCTAGATCTGATTCCCGCTGTGAAGCACATGCCGGTGTCGACGGAACCCCTACAGCCTCCGTGCCCCACTTTGGTTATCTCGCGCAACGTCTATAATATCCTGAACGAAAGAAAAGAGTTGGACGCAGTGGCATTGCATCAGCTACCCACCGTCATCGGCGGGATTTCCTCATTGGAAGGACTTTTTCCGTGACAGCCTCACATCTGAAGTCCCACCTGTACTTCGCCTGCGATGCAGTCCCGCAAGGGTTTGTGTTGGATCCGCTGATCTTCCTGCTTTACATCAACAACCTACCGCCCCTGTTCTATTTTCCTTGCTTCATATACGCCGACGACTTAAAGGTATGGCGTGCTATCCAGTCTCCCGACGACAAACAAATCCTTCAGTTCGATCCCGGCAAGTTGACGGAATAGACATCACTTCCGAATCTCGCGATCAGAGTTTCCAAATGTGCTTACATGGCCTTGGGTCGGACCGTTGCTGCCGACGGATACATCTTCTGTGGCGTTCGCCTGCGGTCCGTCTGAATAACACCTGGGCACTGTTGTCACTACTTTGCTGTGTACTCATGGGCAGTCAGACAGGGTGTGCTTCCGCAAGGAGCATGGTTGAAGCTATCAAGCGGTCTTTCAGTCGGCTGTCCACCACTGTATCCAGGATTCCGTATGCAACTCACGTTCATCCCCAGTTGAATTATAACGATTCTGTTGTTTCCCTGCACGTGGACAGAGGTGAGCAAGATCAAAAATGTCCCCCGCTATGCCGCAAGACTCATCGAGGAACTTCGTGCAATCGACTATGAAATTCGACCTTGGGTTCTCCATCTGTTCCTGATGCGCTACTGGCGACTCCGCTACGGTTTGACCTGCTCATGGAGGATTCTTCGTGGTAATATGGGGCCGGAACTTCTTGCTGAGTTCCCACTCCGTAGCTGCGACCGAACTCGCGGCTTCCTTCTCACCCTACTGGCGCTAAACCCAACGGGTCTCCTTCTGGTGTATCGTCCATCTAACTGGAAGACCTCACTTTGGAACTGCATGTTGAGGAAGAGGACAAACAGAGTGATTTCCAACGCAGATTCGGAAAGCACCTTATGGGGCTGTGGCAACCCGCTGACGGGTAGGCGGAGCGCTACTGAAAATGATAGTGACGGGGCTTATACGAGAAGTATCCTCCCTGTCCTCTATTGAAGATGATGACGATAAAGAAGTAGCCCAGAGCGGTTCAAAAGCGAAGATCGTTGAAAGTGCGACATGAACGGAACTGCATAGAGCTCGAGTCCGGCAAAACAAACATCACCGAACAAATGTTATAAAATCGGTATCGAGCTTCAAAGCGGATCGAAAGCCAGATGTTCAAAAGTCGGCCTCATGGCTTCCAAATTCCAATGTAGGCTTTCTCGTTTCAATATGGTTCTTCACAATCTACGTCGCCACAGTGATAATAAGCCACGTTTGATTTTTCGTTCATTCAGTCTTTCATAGATACCTTTGCGTTCTCCAAATGTTATCAGTTTTTAAACTGTAAAGCTACAAGCAACTTGAGTTTACCAAAATGGCTGCTTTATGACACATTCAGGTGACTTATTGTTGTGTTGCCGAGTTTGGTTGGACTATGCACACCCTGAAGCACAAGACACAAGTACTAGCGGCCCACGATATCACAGGAGGACACAGACTGTGATCTAGTAGGACGCGAACACACACTGAAGATTGGAGACATTAGTTCGGGCTCACGTTTTCAGGACCCGTGGTCGCTGAACGAGTGGAACGGAACTGCTGCTCCCTTGAATGAGCAGCCATACAGAACAGAAAAATGGCACGGAATATGAACTGATAGCCCAGCCCGCTAGCCGAAGAGAAAAGGCCAGCACAGGACACTGCTGCGCGTTTACTGGTGACTCACCAACACAAGTCAAAATTCAAGTGAGCTCTATCATTTTTATAGTTGTGTTGGGTGGTCTTAGTCGATATGTGAAGCAGCCAATCACAGAACGAGTTTTGAAGAATCTTTTCGCGAGTATATACAAATTTTCAACCTCGCAACATTTAAAATAACGTTAATTTTGAGATACTCAGAAAAGAGCAGGTTTTTATGGAAAATTAACAACATAACTAAAATTGGTAGCACCAGAACACCAGAATGGTCACCGACGATGGCACTTATCGGCAATCACAAGGTTTTTTCAATCAACCATCAATTAGCAGTCCTATTGCTGAGTTTTTCTTCTGCTGGTTTTCAATGGTCTGTTGATGGTTTTAATCTGTAGGAGTTCCGTGGTTGTAGGTTCTAACTTCAAACAAGCACATCGACACAATCCAATCACCAATTGTCTACAAAATCAAAAATGTTACAACCCTATCAAATTCAGATAATCAAATCGCGCTGGTCAAAATCCCGAGGCTAAAGGTCCAAACCCCAAAGAACAGCTACGCAAACAATTTAGGGTCATCATTTAACCGCCAAAGTTTCAAAGACATATCATTACGTGTTAACTTATTCGCACGCCCGGTCATACAACACAAGCAAAAACTCGCCAAGTGCACGCATTCACTTGACCGTCGACACGCACGCATGCACACACAGAAGCATGTACGCCACACTGAGACTGCGCTTCTTATCTCCTGTGCTGTCTGGCCATTGACCTACGGAGGATAGCACTAATAATCAAGTCTGTCAGTCTCTGGGACTTTGTTTGTCTGCTTTGACCAAACTGGGATGGCGACGACTAATCCTTTGTCGACCGCATTGTGCTTTCATTGGAGCCTTCGCCGATACCAGCCACTGCGGTTGGAAATGCGTGCGACTGCGAAGAAGTGATTGTTTGCTTGATGTGCAGTGACGATATAGGGAATTAACGCGAGCCACCGGAGTTCACAAAGTAACGATTTAGGCAGCGGTTTCAACAGAGGGAAGGAAAAAACACGAATTTCTTGTTCCAGATTGTAGGACGTTAATGTGTGATAATTCTGGTTTGTGTTTCTGCAAGTAACACACCAATAAACAATGTTTATTGAGAGGACTGACCGCAAACGGTTTAACAAAGGTCTTTTTTTTTACCGCGTTTCATAATATCGTTTCGCACTTCACAAATAACAAGAAGCGTTTTATTGTCCAGTCGATCAAATATCTACCCAAAGGAAACAGTCTAGACTATTCTGACCCAAACTCCGCCGAACCCAAAGAATGCGTGGATTGAAAAGCTGCCAAGGAACCACGCAGAAATGCGAGTGGCTCTCGATCGACAACCAAGTGCTCCAGTATCTCGTACATGTTACGCCTAAAACTTTTACAGAGGTTCTGGAGAGAATTATTTGCTCCACTCATTATAAGCTTGTTTTTTTACAGAGATACAAGGGGATATGATGCTACTGCCACCGTATTATTTTAGGTTTTTTTGCCTTACCTTCTCTCCGGCATCAGCCACACCAACGGGCCTTCGAAACTGGATATTCTAAAATATTTTCAATATAACATCCAAAGACAATTGTTGTAATTCTATTAGAAGTGGTGGTAATGTAACAATTTTGGGAGGTTCGAAACTTTTGTTGCACAGTTTACTAACCACCATCTCATATTATTTTGTGGAAATAACCAGCAGAGCATTGAAAACGGCAAATAGGTTCGTGCTGGTCCTGGAAAGAGCCACTGACTCCTTCTTTGGCCGCCATCATTCCAGCCGTTCAGTTGGTACGTCTGAGGGCACATCCGTTTTAAGCGAGGCATGTGTCAACTCCCCGGACCAAGGTCTGCTGACCGGTTTTCAACAAGATACCAGGCGCTTACATCATACGTCAACAATCTTCGATTTACCATATTCCAAACTTTTCGCTTTTGGTTAGTACACACAACGCCCCACATGACCCTGCAGATGAAAATCAAACGAGGCTGTCTCTCAGACGTATTAACCGAGTTGCCGCTCCACGCCGTCTCAGTCACTCCAGCGGGAAGGTTCCATAAAGCCAATTGTTTACGACAGTCCTCTTAAGTGATAGCCCACAATGACATCGGAACATGACCGTTGACAAGCAGAGTAAAGACCGAGCTGCGAAGCAACAATGAATCGTCTTTTTAAGACCCACAATTTTATCTTTCCGCGAAAGAGCACTGGTGCAATGAGAAGGGAGCCATGACGTTTGAATAGAACTTATTTTTATGGTACCAAATTGATTTTGCAACAAACGAACATATTATCTATACCTCGACTTTTCTTATATCGCTGGGATTTACACTGTGCTACTAAGATGATGGATAATCAGAAAAACTGTTTTCCCTATGTAATGTGGATGTTGAGAGTGTGATGTGATCCTGTTGACAAAACCGTGAAAGCACGCGTAACGCGGGCCTTCAGCATCAGACTACGAATACCACACAAAAAAGGGATACAAGACGTCAGTTCTAAATGGTACGGAGCAAAACACGACCGTATAAGTCTCGTACTCATTTAGACGGTGTCCGCCATAGGCCTAGGGGTTAACTGGACCCGGGGCGGTGTACAAATTGGGCACTCGAGCAAACGCTTAAAAAAAATCACACATCATCTGCATTGTTTACCAGTGAACAATAAAGTGATCCTCGTTGACCGCTGATTGCCTCACCCAGTTACACGATGCTAACTAAAGAATGAGTGTTCCAGATAGACAGAGAGTGGACCTATTTGGGTGGGTCCCGTAGTAGCCAACACAATTAATGCAGTCTAACTGTGCACATCTACGTTATTTCAACCATTATGATCCGACAGAAAATGATAACACTATCAAAACAGTTTTTGGTTAGCTGTCATTTTTCAGTACCTGCACCCAACGGGTAAAGGGACCTTTCGGAGCCCGACGATGAAAATCTAAGATATCTACCTTATCTAAGTTCACTGCACTTTTCTCCCTTTCATACAGCCACACCATCTGTGCACATCCACGTGATTTTTCAACTCTGAAGGAATATTGGAAAGTAGCATGTTGCGGCAATGTGTCTGTCACACGCATCACGTAGCGTAACCAACTTAGTCTACTAGGCGTGTCTATCTGCGGCCCAGCATTCTCTGAACCAATAGCCGGTACTCGGATTCTAACTTAAGCATTGCTCGTTCTGTCATTCCATTTCATCCTGAGCATATTGCACAAGCACCAGTGATCAGAAACCTCCAAAAGACCAATATCTTCAGCAAGTAAGTTCCTTACTCCAAAACCACACACCGGAAATGAGCGCAGTACGGTATGGTACAAACGGCCTTTCAACTTCAACGAAATGTCATTCCGATAACAAAGCTGCTTCATTCTAAGGATTTCCGCTTGAGCCCTGAATAGGGACGTGCTCACCTCTACTGCTGCTACCGTTTGTCTCCCAGCTGCCGACGAAAGTGAAGCGATTAACAATGGGTAGTTTGTGCCTATTCAGTATCAACTTCAGATTGAGTAAACACTTTATACTTTGAAGGTACAAAGCACATGCCAAGTGAATCCACAGCCCTTGCGAGACAGTTCAGTGCTCGTCATCCATATTCCGTAAATTCAAACAGGAGCATAAAGTCGTCTGCATAAACTAGGCAATGCAGCTTCATTTCACTTTACAGTTCGACGGCTACATTTTGAACACCTAAAAATACTCCACTGCCTCATCAACGATGAATTTGAACAAGAATGTTGGGACCGGAATTTTTTGCTGAGCACCGCTCATCGCTTCGATTGAACTTGATAGTTCATCGCATACCCTTAGGCGACTATGGGTATGCGAGAGTAATGCTCGTAGAAAATTGACGAACTTTTGCAGCATATCCTTCAGGCGCGGTTCACTGAACAGCACTACCTGGTCCATTGCGTCCAACGCGCCTTTCACGTAGAGGAAAACTACCACTGTTGGACGAAGGTGTGTGATGCGTTTTGAGTAACTAAGGAAGAGTAAAAATCCAGTCGATGCAACCTCGACTTTGAAGAGACCGCCCTTGGTGGACATCACTTTTGCAAATCGGTAGCAGACAGAACAGCAATATTGAAACCATATGGATCAAATTGATTCTGTCGTGATTGTTACAGTCACCGCGCAGTCTCTTCCTGAAAATAGTTTGATTGATAAACGCGCCGTGATAACGGAGTAAGCTCCGCGTTCCAAATGTCAGGATACAATAAGGTAATAGATTCTAGCAGACCATATTTACCCATTTTGAAAAGAAGTTGGTAGAGTTCATGGAGACTGGCCGATTCCCTTCCCCCGCCTTCAATAGTCGTGTGTTCAACTCCACTTCCATTTCTGTTATAAGGTAAACACATATGTTAGATTACACAGTTGTTAACGTACAGGCAACTACGTTATCGTGCGACCAGTTGAACTCCTCCCTGAAGTATTAAACCTAACGGTTTATCTTTCGTTGCTTCCCATAAATAGGCTCACCTTATCAATGGCAAATTGTCACTCTGACTGAAGTTTTCTGCCGCCGGAGTTGCATAAAAGCCCAAAAAGTACTTTTCCGTTAACTAAAGCAGCCGCTCAAGTCTTCGTCTACTTTAACCCAAGTAGCTTTCATGCTCCTACTTAAAACTTACCGTCACTTGAAGTTGTGGAGACCGTCGCATCTTAATCATCTCCTTACAGGTATGGAGCTGGCGTCTTATCCCCATTAGTCTCAGTCACCGCTGAGAGACCCAGGTTATCTGAACTAATCTCAAGAGGCCTATCCCTGTTTTCTGTAGGCTGAACTGACAAGCTGCAGTGTTCACCTAAATTGACTTAAGGTGCGCTGAGTTCTCCAACGAGTGCATTTAAATGTCATAATGTGAAAGCCTTCGTTCTTGCGAATAACAGTAACGAGTTCGTTATAACACTTGTCTTTCTATGTATTAGCGCTGCAACCTGTTGGAGCCCAGGCCGAGGAGACAAAAAAGTTGCGTTTAACACAGCTATCCAAGTTGAACGCCAAATAAACGACCACTAGCAAGGATCCAGTCTGAAAAGGTCGCTCCAGCCTTGCCACTCAAGACTACTCTTGAACCGCGATGACCAGCAACTCTAGCTGCTTCGTATCCTGCTGCGTCCAGAAAAATATCTTGGTGAGATATGAGGAGCAGTTAATTGAACTAGGCTACTCGAACCCTGATTTTGCGTGTTACTGACGCATTAGACATCAATCGAAAGTGAGTCCACTGTTAGCGATAAATACTCCTGTTAACCAGCTTGAACGAAATCGCGCAGGTTGGAGGCCGAGATTCAGAGGCTGCTGGGGCTTGAGATTATGTGGGCTGCGAGTACGAAAACCATTAGCGACACTATTTGACACTGAACCATTGCAAACTTCGAGCATATTAGCGGTAGGGGCGTTAGTGATAGGCAGAGCGAGAAAAGAGATATAGTTGGGGACAGAAGACAGGCTGAATAAAAACGAGGAAACTCTGAGCAGTGACATATGTATCACTACCCATCACATTCGATGTAGTGGGTACCACTGTTCTGAGTAAACTTCGGGACGATCGGTACAATCTGGAATTCTTTGTAGACGCATAATTCATAGGATATGGCCGACGGGTACAGCTAGGAATCCCAACCGCTGCGAGCGAAGTCACACCGTGACTCTCCTACTGGTTGCTGTAATAAATATGACCCCGAGCTTCGAAGCCGGGCATTCCACCAGCTTAATTGGAAACATCGAGACCATCAGTGGAGTTTTATTGCCCGGAGCTAAGCCAGCATTAAGCGAGAAGAAAAAAGTATTGTATGTATTGGCAGCTCTAGAATACACTGGAGGAGGCACTCAGGGAGACATTGATTTTCCGATTCGATGCCGAAATATGAAAATCGGCCAATCAGAAAAGGTTAATGTTAGCGATTAGAAACTTGGCTGAAACAACCATTGAAAATAGGTCTCAACTGAAAAAAATATTTTGGCGGAAGTTACAAAGATGTAGCAACTATTGCGATAATGAGTTGTTGGGAGTTAGGCCATTTCCGCAACTGCATTAAGAGGCAGCACCTGAACCGGTCACGAAACTCTATCAGTAGTTGATGGTCATCGGGGAGGACTTCTGCGGCTCCTTCTAGTGATAGCGGGTATAAGCGAATTAACAGAAATTCCAGGTTCTTAAGAGGCCCACATTACGGGTGTTGATGGGTCAGTAGTGAAAATAGTAAAATTTTACACCTTTCTTTTCTACCGTAGCTGGTTTCGGTTGTCCAGATCAACAAAGTTTAGTGTGGCCAGCTGAGAGAGCCCATTAGCAGACCAGAACATTGCCTTATTAATGTAACATCAATTTAGTCGACGTTTACTCTTATTCGGATGCTAATAACTCCTAGTATTTCTGTCCCCAGTGCCCATCCACAGATAAACAGTTAAGTCGATAATCTCACCCACCCGTTTGCGTGTGTGACGGGGACACACAAATGTACCTGTGTCGAGCTTACTGGCCATTACCACTCGCCCGCCGTTGGCTTGATCCGTGGGCGGCCGGATCTGATGTGATATGTATGGATCAGCTAGAGAGAACGAGCATTCTTTGAGACGAAAAATGTCGAGACGCGTGAGGGACATTTCGAAACCACGGGAGATGTATACGTAGGTGCATCTGTGGTCAATTTAGGAGAGTACCGATAGTCTGGGGCATTTCGTGGTGCCTAAGTAGGTGCACGTGCGTATGCTACTAATGGGAACAAAAATTTGGCGAGGTGTCACTAGGATTTTCCTCGTGGTTGTCCGGTTGACTTGAGACCTGATGAAAAATGCGAGTGGTGCGGTTACCAAGTTTACTCGGAGCCAACTTTAATTGGACCGACTCACATTTTGTACACTCAGGTTGGCTATTGAATTTGACAACAGCTGACCAACGGTCCGATATGAAATCAGAGCCAGGCTGTTCCATTTGTGCTCCATGCATTCATGCATCAAATGACACTCAAGAGAATGTAACTTTCGTTCAGCCATCGATGATGTCAGTTGTCCTTTAGAGTACACCACTTGTAAGCAAAACAAATGCCTCACCAGGCCGTCCTTGAAAATATTCACAGGATGGCTGACTTTTCGACGCTTTTGTTCTCACATGTGCGAATGTGTGTGCGGTGTCTCCAAAAGCAGTTGGCTGTGGACTTGCAAATTCCAAGATTTAGTTAGCTTTTGCGACGCAATGAACACAAACAGACACATGAGCATTATACGTAAGAGAAGGAGAAGGGTTAAAAATTAGCCGTCTTGTTTTCGCTTCTAGACAGGAAGCCGCCGGGCAGATTTTAATAAGATGTGAAGAAAACACACGAGGAAAAGTCTCGAAGGCCCGAAGAATAACAGTGAGAAACAAAGGCACTATTCAGTGATTATTGCAAACTAAGATCACCTTGGAGAATTTTGTTGTTCTAACGTTGACAGTTATATACCATTGTTAATTAGGTCATTTGTTTAAATCTAGGTATTGCACAATTTGTTACGGATAACTTGGCAAGATAGGTACTCCTCGGATGGATCTGAACTTTCATGAGAGGCTTGAAAGGACATCGTAAATGAGATGGACGCTAATCAAAAGCTTAATAGGACTGAAACTTGAAATCCTCAAGTAGACATCCGAGTATATTTCCTGCCGTAGCACGTGACTAACACGTATCGACGTCGTGACAGCACGGAAAATTTCCTAGGAAATCCTGCAAACTGATTAACCTTAGCAGTGGTTGGGTCAAGCTGAATCCCACATGTAGTCGTAGCAAACAAAATGTAGTCTTGAATAATTTTGCAAACCGCGTCAACCTAATGATGACCTGTTCGTGCAAATACAGCCGACAGTTTCATTTATATGAAATTCAGTACCTGTAGATGAGTTCAAACGAAACCAAATTTATAAATCTAAATGGTTGTACGAATGAGATGTCGTGGTTCCCTCACCGATTGAGTAGCTCTACTGGGAAATTGTTCTAATAAAAAAAATCTATGCTTTCACACAAATCGCCATTTTGATACATTAGTAGTATCATCAATCTTTCGTGTGTAAATGATTATATTTGGACTGTTTTATTTTCGCGATCATCTTGACTTTGAACTTATGGCATTTGTTCGTTTCATAGGACGCGAGACGGGTGCACTTCCGCTTGTTCCAGTACTTTCGACAATATTCGCTTTCGATTTGCGGTTACCGCTCTGCACTTCTGTTGTGATCTGCTTCCCTTTGTATTTTCCCATCAATATTATTTTGGCACCACGATAAATACAATGAAGTCATCATGTCTAGTCGGGGACTCGAGTCTACCCTATTCTGTAGACTAAGGGAACATCTTAATTAGCTGCTTCGAAACTCCAAAGAAGAGGCACCCAGGTCTTGCAGACGCTACTGAACTTGTCCGTGCACCGAGGTACTTTTAAAAATCCTCCAAGGATAAGACCCGGTATAATCTCATTACGATGTGTGACTGACGTTGCAGTGCCAGATTACTTGATGTTCGCAGAGGTGTTGAAAGTGAATGCTGTAGACAACCCTTCTGTTGACGCTGACTAAACTCATTGGACATTCGTCATTCTTGCAGAAATGACCAGGCCTGCATCTGAAGATTCGTTTTGTGACTTGTATATGTAGCAATCATACGAAATTCGTGCACCCAAAAAGAACGTTGTGACTCGAAATCCAGATTATTATCTCATGCAGTCTACGATAGAAATAATTCTTGTTTTCTTGTATTCTGCCTTTTCGGGTCCATAGACCTTAATCACGATCAAGTCGTTCGTGGATCCCTCAAATCTTGCCACTGTATCTTTAACTATATTGGCCAATTCGAATGTGACGTGAGTTGTCCGTCGGACCACTGATATAAAGCAAAAAGACTGTGCCCACTCCTGGTATATATATATATATATATATATATATATATATATATTAGGTAAGTTGGTTGGATACTGGAACTTTCGAAGGCGGACCAATGCTGATGTAGATTCGGAAAAGCGATTAACTTTTTATCTACATCCAACAAGCTACAACGAAGAAGCTCAGCTTCTCACCGCATCGCCTTACCAGATGGGACAAGAGACAAGTCTCCCTAATATGATGGACGAACGTGAATTGGTAATTAACTATGTGTCTTCGTGAGAATTATGTACACATTGATATTCGGCTTTTTGTTCCGATAAGCCCATATTGCCTTGGTGCAATGAACTGTATGCACCAGCTTATAAACGTTGTTATGTGCGAGTTGGTGGCCTACTGTACGGTTCATTCCTTGAATCTAAAAAACCGGGTTGAGTAGGTTGGACAAATTATCTCCGACATAGATGGAGCAGCAAATCTGAAAGCTACATTCTGGAGCACCGGTCTTCGCGTGCCAAACAACGTCTCATTGGGGATTTTAAAGATTCTACTATCCACAAACTGATCTTATCCGCCTGTCGAGTAGTTTGCATGGATGTAACCGCTGTTGTATATCTCACATCGAGATAAGTCACGGGTGATATACAGATCAGTTACGGAAACCAAAAGAAATGGGCATTGCCATAAGCGACACCAAAGCATGCTTACTTGGATGTGTTCCTTTTCCAGGACACTATTCCAGTCAGACAGGGCTGATTATTTATAACAATCAAACCCGAATTTTTATTTATTTACTCGAAACAAATAATTTTGCTATTTTATTAACATTAGGTAATCATCATTCGGACATACAGTGTACCTATACATTATTTTTTGCAAAATGCTGATATTGCTGTTCGTCATTTCAGGGAGCTGAGAGCCCATAGCATTTTGATAATGTACTTTCAGTGGCATCCGCAGGTCAATAATTGAATAGTTTGCACAGATGCATTGGATGCCAGTAAGTAGCACACAGTTTCTGCAAGATCCTGCCAATGACGTATACCAATATCAACAGCTGTTCGCCGAACCAAACTTTCACAAAATGATAAGCTGAATCTAACCGCTTGCTTTTCAAACAAGTACATTATGACTCATTTAATTAGGCGTTGCAAATTCAAAGTGAAGTAACTAAACCCCGAAAGAAATGTGACCAGGATTTATTAACGCTAAATAACGCTTTTGCAACTTGTCAGAGTTATTACTCTCATATCATTGATGGAAAAATCTTAACATCTACCTCAATTAATATCGGTGATTGAAATGGGAACTCACATGGGCTGACTTCATTTGAATACAACGTGTTAAATACGTGCATATTAAAATAGAAGCATGTGGATATACATTCATGTGTAAATTGCTTTACAGAGCATTCAAAGTAAGTATCTATGCACTTTGTACTTGCCCTTGCATTCATCGCTGTTATTCCTCCGTCCATGTCTGCTCGTCTGTAAGTGGCGTGGTAGCACGCATGTCGGTCGACAACAGTCGAACATATGGATATTGTGGATCAACTTATTAGACCTTGTGAACTTGAAAAGCTGGATTATTTAGACGTTTAGTTGTGGTTAAAACTTCCATGGAGCCTTGGGGTATTTTCGTGGAATTGCTTATGAGATACTGTGCATGGTTTTTTTTAACTTGCTACCAATTATCTGTCTAGCTAGAGAGATTCCTTAGGGTGCAGGACACAAATAAGAACCGCTGCAATTTTCACTGCTTTTCCCGCCCAATGCGAATTCAGTAGTGCTCGTTTGAGTGCGTCGACGAATATTTCCGCCTGACCGTCTGATTGTGGATGGTATGGGGACGAGGGCGCATGTTGCACGTGGTTTTTCTGGCGAAAGTCCTGGAACGGCGTGGAGGTGAGTTGAGATCCATTATGTGGCACTATATGGTCAAGCAATCAGTACTAGGAGAACAACCGTCCTTAGGCCATGATAGTACTAGAGGATGCGGCTGAGTTGATTGGACTCACTTCTGGCCACTTTGATAATGCATCAATGCAATCAGGTGCAAACGGATTGTTGTGCTGGTTAAGGGAACTGAGGTTTGGAATGACAGCGAAACTATAGGATAATATTGGTATTAAGAATAGTAATGTCGAATTCGACCATTAGCAATAAGGTAAGGAAACGGGCTGCCAATAGGCACCGGAAAGATTTCGACCCAAATTATACAAATGAAGACAGCGAAGAGATCACACGAGCAGGAATACACACTGAAGTTTATCTATAAAACATATTTACACATAAATAACGAAGAATCCCCAGCGACCGAAAGTCTTCGGGTACGTGGCACTTGGGGCATATACTTCTAGTTGGTGTATCGCCACGGTTCCAATTCGTGGATCGTCCAAGTTATATCGGACTGTATCACGGAACTTGCATGCAGACTCATCACACAGTCGAACGACTGCAGCGATTAGTTGTTATGCCACACGTTGTCCTGGCGTATATTTGGTGTGGTTGGTCCTATGTGGAGGCGTGAGAAACAAGGAGTAGACGGATCGATGTGCAACGTCAAATTGAGCTTGCTTATTTGCATGCGAATATCGGACCAAATTTATTCAAAACCGTAGTCGATTCAATGCTGACTACGTAGCTAATCGACTAATGGATGTCCGATGAGTGGGGCAGTTAATGCCTTGATCAAAGGACTGCATGCATATATGACGAAAATTGTATGTTTATAAGTCTCGGTCCCAGCACAGTGGAAGAAAATGTCCACATGTATATACATGTCACCCTTTGCCCTTGCTGATCACTTGTGTCCCGGTTTATGACATCAGGTGTTGCCTCGTAATTCCTTCGTAGTTTGACTATTCATCTTTTTGCGAATTTCGGCGTGAAGGCATTTTGCAGGGATTTTTGGTACTTTACCGGTTTTCTCTTTAGTTAAAAGTGCTATTGTGATGAAAGAGCCCTTGTTTACATATCCAGGCAGGTTAACCTGAGGTAATCGTCAGTGAGGTCACAATTAGTGCATTGCAGTGACGGTTCTACTTTACCTGACAAGTAACTTCATAGTGGGTTTCTATCTATAGTTTAAAACTGCAAGAAACTATAGGTTATGATAGTTTCATGCTTGCATCGAACGGTCTTGCACAATAAATTTCACAAGTGATTGCATGGTGTTTTTTATGGTATTGCGTACATCGCAATTGGCCGTGTATAATAGACTCATTTTTATCTGTAACTGCTTAAGTAGACGTACTTTCCAGTCACGTGACATCACAAGATGTCAGAGATATCGTGCAAGAAAAAGAGAGCGCTTAGTGCCTTACAGTGTGCTGTTTTTGGGGAAGCTACGCTGTGGGAGCATCTTGTTAGATGTCCGAAGTTAGGCCAGCCAAGTGAGTGTACTGCATTTCGTTGTAAAATTTAATTCTGGAGTGTCAGTCGCTAACACTCCTTCGAGCTCCCACGATGCTGAAATGACGGCGAACGTGGTTGCCTCAGGGTTCACCATCACCTGCGTCCGAATGTTCCTCCCTTGCAGACATATCAATATCGGGACCAGGAAATTTAAGTAATTATAAAATTTCATTGTCAGAAGCTTGTAGTACCTGCGGTTCACTGCGAGACGCGGTTAGTAACTGACGCTGTGCCTTTTCAGGTAATGTAACTTTATTACATCTAATCGTGTGCCCTGTTACAGAAAAAAATAATTACGGAGTACCACATGGACAGTGGCATTCAGCAAAGCACAGGTTCTCGCTTGGATTCCCTTCGGACTGCTTTCATCCGTTTCAGACTGACGATGGTGCAGCAAAGGGGAATTTCGGAAGGTGTACAGCCCCACGTGTCGAACATTTGTCGTGACCCTAGGGCGTTGCTTCGAACGCTTAGAACAATCCCAGTTGTGGAATTGTCTAATGGACACTATATTCATGTTCGTCTGGAAAGTAGCGTTCAAAGGCAGCTTTCTAAGATGGATTCACTGCGGGGACACCGTGAGAATACATCTCGATTGTGGTGGTACGACAGTTTTCCGTTCATCAAATGTGCAGCTGTGGCCCCATACTTGGAAGGGTCATAGACCCATGCTGTACACCGGCGTTCACCGTCGGATTCTATTGAGGCAAAGGCAAACCCTCTTTAGTTTCAGAGTTTCCTAACGAATGCATATATGAACTGAATATATTGCTGTTGAACATCATACAAGTTGGCACCAAATCTGTGCGGTGCACTCTTTCTTCTGTGGTCTGTGATACACCCACACGGGCCTTCATTCAGGAAGTGAAGGGACAGACGGGTTACTTCGGCTGTGATCGTTGCATTTACTGTGATAAACGTGTTACTTTTCCCTATCTTCAATGCAAAACTTGCGATGACAATTCATTTCAAATGCATTTGATTGTAGAACTTGCCTTGAGAAAGACTACTCACGCTGTGATATTAACATTATATCATTCACAATTCATTTTGCTCCCAGAGGCACCCTAAACATCATAGTGGCTTCATTCCCTTTGTCGCCCTACCCAAAGATGATATCCACTCTTTCTTTGGATTATATCCATCTCGTGTGCTCAGGTGTCATGGACGAGCTGCTTGCACTGTGTGTTACATGACCTTGTCACGAATCGCTATCATTCACGTCGGAAGCAATCAACTTCCATAAGCAGTTCTTGTCGTAGTCCGAGCCAGGACCATCTTCCGATGATCAGGGGCCTTGACCCCTTTTTCGCAAAGATATCCTACCCGAAGGAGGTATGTTATCACTTCTCCCAATGTACTTTCATAGTCCCCGTCCAATACACATCGGACGGCAGTTCGGAGGAACGACCTTCAAAACAGAAGAACTGGGAGGAGTCTCATGAAAGGTCCGCAAAACCCCCGGGGTAATTTTTACCATTGATGTTGTCACTTCCATTTATTCATATGAGTCGTCATCTCACCCTTCGTTTAGTCCACCCCGACACTTGTGCCAGCAACCAGCTGTTACCAGTTAACAGCAGAAGCCGTGTAAACTTCCAGGCAAGTTTCATCTCATCATAACTTGATTTTCATCGGGCTTTCATTAGAGTCTCCGATAACTTTCAAACGTCTAATTCAGAAGCCTTAGGGCCTGTTACTTTGGTCATGCTAAAAGGCAACAGAATTGGTCTAAACTATCGGTTTTGCAGACGACCTAGACAGAATTTCGTCGGCACTAAATGACCTCAGGGTCAACTAGGCGTGCATCATTTGCCGCTTGGATGTACAGCGTATCCGATGAAGCTAGTCGTTACCAGCCAACCAGAGCATTGGACCTAGATGGACTGGCCAAGCTGGAACAAGACTTAAGGTTAATGGACAATTTCAACGCAACAGTAAGTCGTCCGTGGCTTTCGCTGAAATTCCAGGTCCGTGCACTGAGCCGTTGTGGGGCTCGGGACGTTAGTACCGTGGTGCACAAAATGCTGACTGCAACCATTGGTGAAGGTCATGCTTTGCAGTGTAACTGGCTCGGAACTGGTGAGAAAACGGCTTTTTCCACCCATCGATTTTTAGGAGCCATTACTGGTAGATTGATCCCATAGCTTTCACTTACTGTCTAACAGATGCCGTGAAATCTATAACGGAATTCCAGGAAGATTCGGTCCTGGATAGTAAGAAAATTATTAAACATTGGTTCACGGATGCGCGAAACTGAGGTTACGGAGGGAGAGTGCGAAGGTACGCTTATTTCTACGTACTGTTTTCATTCAATTCAAATAATTTGCATGTTACTGTTTTTGGTATGCAATTGCGTTCCCAGTAGCCATTTCCACTCATCGTCAGTTTTACTGCTTACATAACCAACCCAAAGCTAGGGTCTGAGACCTATTAAATGTCTCCCTAGAATGAGTGATCATATTCAGTGAGACAGTCTTTGAAATCTGCATATAAGAACTGTTTAAACTGACGGTGTTTTCCTTCATTCCCTTTCAGGTCTCGGAGAGAAACCGTTTGGATATATGTCGTGCACTCGGAACCAGATGTTACTTTTTTATCTATCGTAACAGATTATTTTTATACTCTTTCTTCTTGTGTTCTCTGTTTTTTTCGACGCAATCCAGCTTCGACTGAATGTTTGTAAATTGCCGCGCAGAAACATACTGTTTTTGATTTTGTCACAGAAAAAGGTTCACAGGGTGCGCGCTGCTTGCTTAAGCATGCTCAGAAGTTTATTGTAGGTGATGCTAGTGTGTGCGTTTAAGCTTCAAGAGCGTTAAAAATCGTTTATCGGCTTGTTTTTCTTTCTGAATTTACGTGAATTGTTTTTGTATGGATCTGGACCCAGGTTTCGAGAGTACACTAAGGCACGACCAAGTCGCACGTGAGTTCCGATTCCATACTGCAGTGTACGGGATTCTAGCATCATGATTGACACAGTGTTGCAATGCACCCAACTACATATATACGCTTAGGCGTTAAAGAATATAAATTACTGATATCCTCCATAAAAGTAATAATACGAAATACAACCATACAAAGTGGTACCCGAAAGGAGACCCTACATTTGAATTTTCTCTAACAGACCGGTAGATGCTATTGCATGACCATGTTCATATAGTCAAAAGTAAGACAAAAGTCTCGGACCGACGTATCCTAAAAAGACGAGCCGTACGTGAATAAAACGCGTCCAATAAAGGAGTGCAACCAAACGAATGTCGTGAAATAAAAAACAAGTGTCAAAGACAGTCCCAGCCAAAATGATGTCAAAATCTGTCAGTCCCTCGTCATCTCCCTCCTCTCCCCGGAAAGATCGACTAGAGCACAAAAATTGTCATATTAGAGTGTTTTTGTTGGCCAACAGCCTATAGGTAACATACAGCCTTTCAGTGGCTGTGATCTGAAATCGAATTCCGGTAGGACTGTTTTTGTTTTCGAACAGTTAATGAAATCACTTTCAATTTGGATAAGGTCATTTGCACCTTCTTTACGGAGGTCGAAATAAATCGATTGCACACATTCGCTTGAAATTCCAAAACCGTGGTATGATGTAGAAAGACTAGCCCGGGGAAGCCCAAGTAAGTCAGAATCCTTAATCTTTAGAGCAACTTCTACTAGTGGTTACGGGAATACAATATCAGGTTCTAACTCACTGGTCTTGTACAGCCACATTAACAAACGGTGCAGCGAGTCTAGGAATATTGCTTTCCGTAAGATTTTTTGTTTATTAGGGTTATATAGTTTTTCATATTCTTTGGTGGACTCATTTCGTTAAGATATCACAATGATATTTCGCGTAGTCTATGGATGATGGGACTATGGATATTTTGTTGTCGGATCACATGCAGTGGCAAACGGAAGAAGGTCGTGCCGGTTAGAACCAAGGTAGAGTGATACTTAGGGTCAACCGGTTTTGAACTCAGAGCGTTGGCCGGCGTACGCTGTTGAGCTTAGCCTTATTGAAGGCCAGCAGTTTGGAATTTGTATAGCTCACTAGTACTCCGAATAATTGGGTTAAGTCAACTTCATGACCCGACGCGAACAGGGGCTTCACGGTTGAAGTGGCCTGTTTCTCCATTTCATCGGTATCTCTATACATAAAACTTATCATCTAGCTTAATCCTTGCCTACTGATTGTCATATTTTACGTTCACGATCGAAAAGAGTGAACGGAATGCTTGCATCTTGCGACATTTCACTTTTTGTCTTGACAACCTGAATAAACGGGAATTAACGTCGTAAACAAAACTTTAGTCGGCTTCCGCCGACACCCACCGAACCGTTCAACCGGCCTGTACACCAGCCGCTGTTGACTGGGGTTCAGCCTAATGGTGCACGCTAGGCTCGCCTGCTTAGAACAACTCCAACGCCAGCCTGACCACTGGCGTTAGAAATCGGATCACCTGACACGCGAACGGTGAAACGAGTGATTGGGGCAGAGTCTAAGCCAAGTACAGTGAGTCTGGCAGCACGGCCTTGTATGTGCATTCCAGAGACAGCATACATCCATCTTGAATTTTCAAGAGTTCCATCCATGCAGGTTTGTTGCCGCATTTGGTTGAACGTGTGAACGCTGGAGGGAGCTAATTGAACTGAGCACTTACGCTTGAGTATTGCCCCAAGTTACTTCCTGAGCTTTGCTGACGCTTCCACCAGACAAATCTATTAACCTGCATCCTGCATGGTCTCTATATGGGCAGAACGAAGGTTTCCAATGTTCTTCATACAAAGGGTGAGGGAGATGGTTGGACGGGTGGTTGTCCATACCACAGCACGGGCTTTTCTCCTGGAATCCTAACGCCAGACTATGACTCAAAAATCTCACTCACAAAGCAGTAGTGCCTCCACCCATGAGAATTCTAAGCAAAACATACCAGTCACTACTCATCCCGGTCGAAGAAATGGGGAACACGGTCCTGATCACCTATCGCGACGACCGATGTAGCATGGATATTTGCATTTCACCAAGTGTTGTCCGCATATAGGATCAAGTGTCATCGTGCATACAGAAAGCTCAATTGATGTACTCCAAATTAAGGCATCTGTGTCGTCGGTGTGAAATCCATTTATCGATTAAGGGTCGAGTGCATGCAGCGCAAGCAAAGTGGGTGCTCCTATACGATTCAGAAACATGGTCGTTGAGAGCGGAAGATATACAAAGAATTTCGGTGTTTGAGCACTAATGTCATATAATATTAGTAGAATATGGCAAGAAAATTTTTGTGAGCAGATCAAAAGTTAGGCATAAGATAACAGATCTTGGGATTCAACCTCTTTAACTGACTGATCAAGATACTTGGAACATATTTTGGCCATACCTATAGAACGCCTACGTCATTGTACGCAGCTGTCCGGGGCAGATAATGTTTGAAAGATAAATAGATGACATGGCGGAAGGGTACAAATAACGTAACCAATGTAGGTCGAGCTAAGATATCGCTCAGACGACGGCTACCAACAATGGTTCATATTGACTCAATGTCGAAGTCGGTGAGAACCATGCGCGGACCCTTAGCTCTACCACATTCCGAAAATTTAGGCGCTCATTTAATAGACACCGCGTCAAAAATTAGGATCCAGCTAAAATAATCTCAGCTACTGTGGTTCAGAAGCTGTAGGTCTGAGTTCTGCTTTACGGGTATTGCAAGACTTGTGCAACTATTGACCTTTATTTTGCATATCCCATTACCTTTTATCATTTTACTAAGTGAAATAAATTTCCACTCTCTAGCTACCTGGGTTGCCGTGACTCATTCCTGATTTGCGTTCGTGCAGTTGTCAACCCCTGTCATTGGGTAGAATAGGTAGCCAATTTGGTCTCGCAAGAAATTGGGACCAAACGTCCATAGAGATAGCTGAATTGGACTGCGAGACAAAAAAATATTACGGTACTCAAATGTGTACACGGGCGGCTACAAACCTGCTCTGGACATGTTGTTCTACTCTAAGTTATCTCATATACTTGAAATCTATCATTTCAAACTGATTCTGGACTTTGGGATGTCTTGACAAAATTTAGAACCTGTGTCCTGTTCCCAATCATTCACGGTAAAATATTTATTAGCAAAACTCTATTCTTGGCCCATCAGTTCACTTATGCTTTATTGAAAAATGTACCGAATATCACAGCTGATAGTAGATTGCGAATTCAGTTGTCCTGTTGTGGGACTTCAACTGTACAGATAGAAAAAACAGACTCAGATTAGATGCTGTCTCCGCTGATCACGAAACCAAGAAATTCCAATTCTGAGGCCGCGGACTTCCATTTGTTCGCTTCCAGTGCTACACTCAAAGTTGCTTTTCATTGCTCATCGGGCTATCCTTTACACTAGCTTATCTTTCTCTGAAAAAACCGAATCTGAAATCGACTCCACTGCGAAATGCCACAGTAACATTCAGGATAAGGCTTTTTCTTTTGCATCCTAGTTCTTAACTAGATTGAGCAAATGGTCACCTGCCCAACAAGTGATCATCCTTAATTCTCAATTTATACTTATTATCCTATCGTAATGTTGTTGCTTCATTCTGGCTTTTCAATAGTTACCGGTTTACTTCTTGTTTTTCGAGCTTTCTAAGGTCTATCATGTTGATTTTTCCGACCATCCTTGTCAAGGTCCCCTCGCCAAATTTAATACTTTTCGTTTTCTTTCAGGGCTGGTGGACTGTGGGGAACTGTCGCAGGGAGAATAACGTGCAACTCTGCAGTCGGTCCTAGACCTGATTTTATGTGGGGCCACGACTGCTAGCTTGAAGGTGAGCACATCAAAAACGAAAATATTCACAACACTCGTCACCTTGCATCCACATCAATGGTGGCTCTTTGGAACACGTGCCTGGGCTCTAATATCCAACCGAACGACCAGATCAGTGATTAGGTTACGTTTTGCGTAGAGTGAGCCAGGAGAGCTGTCCTATCGCTTCGCAAACCAGTGTGGTCTCTTGACGAAATAAACCTCGATGCAAAGCTGCACATTTGTTGTGCGGAACCTGACCACCAAGGATAGACGATACAAACCGACTAGAAAGCTTCGCCTATTGGTTCACTGTATTCAAAAATCAAGTAGTATGAATGTGTCTCAAGTGCCGCTGTGCGTCACCACTGTATGAATGTCGAACGGCTTTCTTCGTCTCTCCAAAGACATGGTCCCCAGTGGTCCGATCATGTTCTCCACCGACCGGGAATGGAATAAAAGAAAAAAACCAATGACTTCACCTTGTTCGGGCTGGAAATGTCGCCTCGGTAGTCAATTGAAGATGAGGGTTACGATTATTAAGGCGAGCATAGACCGCTCACGTATTCAGTCAGTTCTCGGAGTAAGGAATGGGCGCGAAACTGCAATTTGCCATATGCAGACCACGATGCAGATCGCAATTCGCGGAGGACAGCAATCAGAGACATCGAAGAGGCCAAATTCCACTCTCGCAAAAGCTAACAGCATAAAAACAAAAAGTAAGTGAGTAACACCCGCTAACAGGACCAGGTTTTATCGACCAGATATTCTTTCATCTGCACTTACTGGGAACGCGTCACACACACCGCCCTACGAGCACTATTCAGTGCTCTCCACCACAAGGGTATGCCAACGAAGTTTGTGAACCTGTTGCGAGCGTTGTACTCGCATACCTTTGGTTACGTGAGAGTTTACGGTGAACTATCAAGTTCATTCGAAACAACTAGTGGCGTTCGGCAAGGGTGTCCATCTCTCCATTCCTGTGCAATTTACCATGAGGATGTGATGGAAGATGCTTTAGGAGGTCTCTAGGATATGGGAGTCGGACTGGGAAATGGTGAGAAGTGGTGTGATACAGATTACGAAGATGACGTCGTGTGCATTTTCCAATTTGCGGACTTGGCACAACGTGCACTAGAAGGACTCCCGAGGTCCGTAGCTCGGTTCCAGATGAGCTGTGCCACTTCAAAGTGCAAATTGCTGTTGCAGGACTGGACGATAGTAGTCTCAAACTTGATACTGGATAGAGAGGAGCTAACGATTACGACCTTGACAGCTGTGTGTCCAACGATGGTAGCACAGCAGTGGAGGCAAATACGGGTATATCGAAGGCTCGAGTAGCTTACGCTGAACTGAAGCACTTGTGGCCTCGGCCTGATATTTCACTGAATTTGAAAGGTCGTATGTACTGTGCTGCAGTGCTTTCAGCTCCCCCGTGTGGATGCGAGGCATGGAATGTACGTACCGGAGATGTTAGTCGCATGGAGGTTTTCGATCACCGCTGTCTACATAGTATCGCCAGGATTGGATGGAGTGATCAAATGAGCAACGTGGAGCTCAGGAATCTAGTATTAGGTGCCAATTCTGAGAATACCTTATCTCAGTGAAGCGCAGTAGATTACGTCGGTTGAGTTACGTTTCATGTGGCGAACATTCGTCTACCACATTGTGCCTTAGTTTGTGTTCCTTCCACGGGGTGGAATAAGGCATGTGGAGGTCAGCAGATGATGTGGTGACGTGGAATGAAAAAATGTACAGCGAATTTAGAAAAGTGAGTGTCTCGCGTGTTCGTGGTCGGGGTCCGAAAGGCCCGTCAACTAGCTGGCTGGAGACATTGAAAGATATGACATCGAAGCGTGAACAGTGGAAATCATGTTGTCATTTTTGTCGAATCAGAATGACTGAAAAAGTACGTTTGTACGGCCAAACTGTGGTCCTCGTGTTGACATTCTTTTATTTTACCGCCCTTGTTCCCCTTCGGATATTTTTTATTGTTATAGCAGCGTTAAATTCTGGAGAAGCAGCGGCCATTTGGATTTGCCTTGTTGTTGTTGTTGTATTCCACTAGTAAATGAAGTAAAACAAAGGAAAATATTTAAAAATTTCACGCTCAACGATGATGACAATAGTGGTAATGAATTCACTCGATTTATCTGTAGTTTTTCACTGTGCTGGGCCTTCTTTATCGCTTCTGGATTTTCGTGCTGCGCGTAGTCAGTCCCTTATTTCACACCAGATGCTTCTTTACTTCTGCCCATCTCTTCTCGCACAAAACCCAACTATGCCCGCACTTGCATACATACATTTGAGTTGGAGCTTCGTCTGCTTCTGTCCTTAGTTGACCGGGTTCATTGCAATGCCATCCGGCTGATCAACGACTCCATGTTGACATTCAGTTTGCAGCCGCCTGCCCGTCGTCGGGTAGTTGCTTCAATGTTCATTTGGTGTCGCCATTAATTTTGCCTTCCTTCTTTGGAGCTTTCTTCATCAGCTCCCATACCCTTGACCTTCGTCCGTTTATCTCGACCTCAGGCTTTGAGTAATTCTTACAAAGTTTTGTCCGGACGCGTTGCACCTCTCCCAGTCCCCCCTTCCCCTAGAACTTCCAAGATGTGAAGCACCCTACGGCTGCTTTCCATACACTTAAAATCTCTTTAAAAGCAAAGCCAACGAACTGGTTTTTGCATGGATGTTCCTACGATTCCCTTTTATTGTTTGGCATCTGAATGTGGTGTGTACTCATGCCTTAAATCACTGTAACAAAAAATACTAGTGCTCGTGTAGGTCAGGTACTCATAAGCATTTGGAAAACTTCCGGACTGCCACTATCCTTCTTCAAGGATCGTGGCGACGTATTAACGCCGAAGCTAACAAAACCCCTGGGAAAGAGACTAGTGTGAATCGGTGATTGTGCCGATTTATAAGAAAGGTGATAGATTCTCATGTGAAAACCACAGACGAATTAGTTTGTTGGGCATTACATCCAAATTTCTCGAGCGCATTATTCTCCGCCGATTATCCGGCACTCAAGTGCTGTATGCCTGAGAACCAAGCCGGTTTCCGTCCCGGTCAAGGTTAGACGGACCAACTCTTCACTCTGTAACAGAACATAAGCACAAATCTCGCAGACCTGATTTCTGTATTACTTGATTTGAAGCGGTATTCGACTCTGTCGACGGTGCAGTTCTTTGGTGCTGTCCGTCATTGAAGGCTGTGCCAGAGGAATCCGTATCACTTATCCAATCTTTATATGAGAACTGTCAAGGCCGAGGTCGCGCTTACGGCAACCATTCACCCCAGATCACCACGAGAAGTGGCATTCATCAGGGATGCCCTCTTTCATCTTTCCTTTTTAACTTTGTCACTGAGATAGTTAGGAAGACAATCCTACTCTCACGTGAGAATAGTGGCACCGATATTTGCCCAGACAGGAAGGCGTCCGGCTTAGAAGCAGACGGTTGTCACTGAACGGCGATTCAGAATTCGTCTGAACGGCAGTGTAGGTATGTTTGGCATGCACTTTGCACTTTCGAAGTATAAAATGCTGTTGTAAGACGGGACTAACTCAAGGCCCAATTCTGTTCTTGGAGGAAAATCGGGTGAAATAGCTAAGCCGATTCACTTGGCCAGCCGCATCTCACCTGGTGGTCCCACACCGGAAGAAGTGTATTCGTGCACACATAAGGACCAACCGGCATTCATCAATGAAACATGGCATCAGCGCGACATCCAGTTACTGATCAAAGGTCGAGTATACACAGTAGCAGTGAGGTCCGCGCTGTTATACGGCTTCTAAGTGCCGGCGCTGAGGTACACAGGTTTCCGGTGTTTGAACACCATTGTCTTCCCGATATTGCAAGAATATGGCGGGATAATTCCGCGAATAATTCGGAGGTTGGGGACGAGGTGTGGGGCCCTAGGGTTCAGTCTTTAGAACAGCCAGTGGACTAGAATAAGTTAAGACGGTTGGAACATGTTCTAAGCATGGCCAGAACAGCCGCCTCGTACGTTGTTCCTCGAGGCCGGTCGATGAAATAGGTAAGCACTATGAAAACTTCAACCGGCGGATTGGCTCGTGTGCAGTGAAACCCCCGGGTTTGGGTTTTCCGAAGCAACTGTTGGAGATAATGTTTGATGTGGCTTAATGCCGTCCTTGCATTCGAAACTTTTTTCTTTTATATATCTCTTCAACCTACTATTCTGCAGTCTACCCTTAATTATCCCGTTCTTTTTCTACTTGAGCAGATGCTGTGAGGTAGCAATCATAACCGGAGCACATCGGTGCAAGGTTAATGGTTGTGCAAACTGAACCAAACTGAGGGAACGAAACAGCTCCTGATTGTCTGCCGACTTTACCGAGGAAACATTCCAAAGTCCGGAACGCCCCTTTTTTACCTCCTTTAAGCTAACCAAATCGTCTTAGCCACTCCGAGTCAGTTAATATAACGGCCCTGATTTGGCGCAAGAATTCCGAATCTCACTAACCTTGTGGCAACCGCCAAGGGAACCCAGGTGACAAAGAGCAAAACGAAACCGAGAACTCCATCCAAGCGCACAGATATCCGAATCTAATGGTAACAACCTGCGCCGCAGACGGAGCACGTTACCACTAAGGGAGATTCGTGCAGGCCAATCTTTTTCTTTCGAGTCTCTGTAGGGGCGCCGGGCGAGCGAAGTGACCTACGAATCCCACCAAACCAAACCAGAGATCCATAGGCCACATTTTCAGCATGCAATAACTTTCCACCTACTGAGTCGACAGAACTGGCTGCAGCAAACGTTTTTAACTATTCAAGAAACTCAATAACCCACGGACACATAATTGACACCTTGAGTTACGCGGAAGGAGCTACTTAACACCAAATAGCCAATCGCCAGAGGGTAAAACCCACAGGAGCTGAAGTCAAATTTGGTCAAGAAAACAAAAGTATATTTACAGAATGTACATAGATTGGAAGACAAAATTATGGTCTGTGTAAATTACTGGCAACTGCAAATTTAGTCATTGGACGACCTCCGATACCACAAGTACCCACACCTACGCGACCATCCGGGGCATCAGGTGATGCAAAAATGCTTTTCCTTGTCTTCCCTGTTTTGATCATCTTTTTACTGAAGTTAAGCCAACGATTTTTCTCGCTTTCACAAGTGGCTTCGATCTCTTCGTCGCGTTGCAATAGCTTGAGTTTTTTCAACTTTTTCTTCTCGATTTGCCGCGCTTTGATATCTTTCCTCTTTTTCTTCACGACCGGAGCAACGGTTGTTAGAGGTTTTAAATGCACCAACTGAAAAACAATGAGATAGAAGCTGTAACCGGAACGCAGGAGGCCAGAGAAACATTAATGAAACTAGACTTTTTAAACAAATCTTGCTCTCGAAGAGAAATCACCGAAAACGGTTTGATCAGTAGGCATATTTTACTGGAGATCCAGAAACGTACAAAAGACATCAAACTGATTAGCTGCAGTCTGGGTCTCTGCAGAACGGCAAAGCTTCAACGTGTAAACAGTGCTAGTGGAGAATTTCTACCAATTATCTGATTTTGCAAGTAGCACAATGAGCAACTAAATCAAACTATCTTACCGAGCAACGAACGCTCAGGCGAGGCATTTCATTGAGGATGGCCTCCAAATCTCCGGTAACTATGATGATTGCACTTACTCCATAATGGTTGGCCGTAGAAATCCACGCACTCGTTTGACACTGGTTCTCGGGATGTTCATCAATAAATTGTCAATGGCAAGCGGAACTGAAGAGCGGTTCCAGTATGGAAAGATGAGACACAACACTAATGTTCAAAGATCCGAGATAAAGTTGCAAACCAAGAAGAGCCCCAATAATTTCAGCTGGGACCCATGGATCGAAAAGCACTCACCACAAATTTTATAGGTTCGCTCAGTACCGGACGTAATGTTATCGAGCGACAATCACATCGCAGGAGAAAGACTATAAAGGGAAAAGTAACCCGAAGCATGGGAGTTTTTGATAAAAACGACTGATACATCCTAAAATACGCAAGCGAAAGGTCGAAACCTCAGCTGGATGTCAAAAGGCAATTTTGTACGTTTTTGTTACTGCTCCCTAGACCTTATTTACTCTAGTGTACAGAACAAGTGTCTCCATGAGAATTAATTTAACGACGACTCAGTGTGAAACACCGCAACGGCCACCTTCGACGACTTACGTACCGACATCGAATTTCTTAAGTCTTTGGATGATTAGAACAGGCGTTAAGCTGCAGCTGATTAAAATAAATTGTATTCGTAAGACAACTTATGAACGTACAAAACTACAGCATCTCTCTTCATTCAAATTTCGCCAACACTGACCATTTTACGATATTGGAGTTTGTCTTATTCACGTTAAAAGTTTAGCCCCATCTCTGTGTCCACCGTCCCGAGACATCTCAGTGTTGAGCACGATCTGGCTGCGTGCGGGTAGATCCAATAAGTGGGCGATGCCGGAACAACACAGCATGTAGTTTTTTAGCTGAAAACTGTACATTTGAAAACACTCCCACGTAGTGTTGGCTGCATCCTTTGCGCTGCACATCGAATTCCCTAGCAGAGGTGTGCCGGCTATCCATAATGTCTGACCTAACTCGAAGGGCATGTGAACTGAGTAGTCAGGTACGTACCCCGGTGAGTTACGACACCAAATCGTCCTACTGCCCTACAGGTTGCACCGCTTGTTTAAATGCTGGAAGGTCCCATAAATCAACTCTATTTCACTTTGGCCAACCAAGCTTACAGCGGATTCACGGACCTTTATTAACAACTGATGATGTGGAGAACTCGTCTTTTCCCCTTCCTTTTTCGCCAATAACACGGTTCCAATGGTATTCGACCTGTGGACAAATATGCCCCGCTTCTATATATACATACTTAGATTCTGGTACATTCTGCCCTCGTTCCTAAGGTTGGCTGTGCTCAACTGGCAAAGAATTATACACGAATCACAGTTGTGATTCTTCTGTGGACTCTTCGACGAAGAGCTTCCATGAACACTCCTGTTGCTACAGATTCGATTCTGGTGAGAAATATCAATAACCGCGAAACCGGTCGTGCTCCCGGGCAAATTTTGTTTACGCATTTAGATACTACTTCCTGCTTCTATGTATATATATATATATGGAGTGGCATTGAAGACGACTCGTCGTTGGCTGAACTTCATCATACGGCACATCGTTTGTTTGCACATAGCCATTTCCTTCTAGATACATCGGAGTAGCGGACACCGCTGATCATCATAGACTGCATCTGTTCGCGCAGAGGTACTTGCGTTGACAGTAACAATAGACCAGTCTTAGAACTAGACATTTGTCTCCAGGTGATCCCCGCAATGGCCATGCTGTCCCACTTCAACTAGGGGAAGTTCATTTACCGAGCTCTGCGCCGGGAATGCGAGCAAGCTCGTTGTGCAATGTGCGTACCTTGTATGCATTCATATTACTAAAGCATTAGCCTTGCACCAACGTGCACCGGTTTGAATGGTGTTTCACAGCACAGTCCACTCAACAGAGAAATGCTGAAAAATCGATTCCAAAGTAAATCCCATGAACATGCATAGATGTAGAAAGAGAGGACACTTCGCATGCAAGAACACCACTGACTGCGACACAGCCGTACCGTTTGTCTCCAACCATCGCCTGGAAGGATCTCGTGGAACCCCAACTTGGCAGTCTACCTGCACCAACGTGAGCCACTGCAAGGGTTAAGGTCTCCAAAGCTTTCTGTCACGTCATCGACTGGCCGCTCGTTGAGCATGCCATAACTGCTTCAACCGACACCTCCCGTATCTTAGGTTGATTCGCCGAGATATGAAACCCGCCCATCGAACTCCACCAGTACTACAAAGACAACTATGTTCAAATACCCCCTTCGCACATCTGCTCCCAACGGCCATGCTTTTCAACCCTGACAGAGCCGGCTGCTACATGCACCTTTGACTCTTAGTCGACAACCGGATGCCATGGAATCCTCAAAATGCTGAATCCCAGTCGAGTTTCCCGTATGCGCAAAAACTTTATCTGATGCACGGCAACCAGTGGGATATAACTAGAATTTACCAAATCTACCAACATCATCCAATCCTCCCTGTGCAAGAACATCGTTCTGCAACGGGATTCTACACTCAGAAGACGCAAAACATCTCAAGCATGCGCACACTGATTCAAACGTTTGAGAAAAACCTACAACTTCCTGGGTCTTCATCCAGCAGCAGAACCTCGATTGCATAAACCAGAAAGCACATAGTACCGCCGCTATTCTCGCTTGAGGATAGGGTAACCTTCACAGCGACTTCGTTGAGTAAGGATGAAAGGAGACAACCGGGACGGACATCTCATGAAGTCGGGTGGGAAAAGTAAGCACAAACTCCGCTTTGGCTGAGTAGAAAGTGGAAATGTGGAACGGACTTTAGGTACCTTGCTCGCAGCTGCATTAACGAGTGCATTAGTGCAAGGCTAATGGCCAGAAAAACGTATATTACAAGTCGGTTATTGAATGAATGAAGCTTAATTCCGCGACAGACTGCACATTGAAAACAACACCACTAGACAAAACCGTAATTACACCCTAATGAATTCAAAGAACAAGACAGAAACCAATGGGATCGCAGACGTATAACCAAGCCGCACCACTTTACACCGTAAATCCCAGCGCTTAATGTAAAAAATGATCGGCGGGCAACAGTTCGACCAGTATGGTCGGAATCGGTAACTCACTGCTCGGGCTACAGAAAACAAGTATCTGCTTCCCGAAGGCCGCAGTTACCAAGCCCGAACAATATGACCGTACTATTGCCAATCAGTCCGATAGAATGCGCGGGCCATACCCGACTACGGTGAGTTATTTCATCCGAAACCATTCTCACCACAAGTTTCTGATCATGGTCACAACTGCCGTACTTGGAAATGGCAAGAGAACCACGTCCATTAATGGTGTCACTGGCCGGCGCGACGTGGCACCTTACGAGAACGCGGTGAACCGAGACCGAAAACACTCGTCCTATGAATCCTCGGAAATAAAACGAGTGAGTGTTGAGACAATTAAATACACCGTTTTTCCGACGGACCTCGGTGTATTACTACTACTAGAGGGTAATAATGGTTTCGGGCTGCACGAATAGCCTACATACATATTGTGGGGCCCACAGACAGTTAAGATAGGACTTAGTAGAGGCAGCAAAGTGCCCAAAACCGCTGAGTGAGCTTACCTGGCACACGTCTGTTGTGTTGTAAGCATCGAAGTTAACGACGCAACTCGTATCCCCCAAGAACTCAAGGATGGTTGCTTTATAGTACCTAAAAAGTAAGTGGGCACTCAAATCTACTTACAATTTATCGCGAGAGCACATAGCCATGCACTGGTCACCAATGTTCCAGTGAACTTCGTTGGTGTCCGCTGTCTTACCAAGAAGCTCAAGCGAAAGCTTGATAACTTCTTCCAAGTCACGCTTCAAAGCCTTCAAATCTTCATTATCTTTATCTAATTCCAAAGCCGCCTCAACCTATCACGAATTAAGAGCCTTTTAAATGGACGCACCTGTTGGAGTTGGAGCTTATGATTGAGCAGGTCCAACTGAGCATCGTCCGCCATTTTGCCAAGCAGGTTGTGAAGTAGGAAGGACAGCGCCTAAAGTGGTAAGTTAAAACAAGAGAATTCATGTTGGGTATGGTTTGATCCCGTACTGATCTTGAAGTCTTCGAGTATTGGGTAGATTAGACGCCAATATAACCCTTTTCCCTTTGCCTGTGAGCTTTCCGTTGAGTCTGGATAGGTGAGTGTCGAGATGAATAAATGAACTTGCGTTAGTTCGCTTAGCCACGAGTACCATAGAGTCACCTAAATACTGGGGAAATACCCTACTAGAAGATCTTCTGGAAGAGGAGCTTCTGTTGCCTTTGTGCAGTAAGTGGCATAATATACGAGCATGCGCATCTTGAGAAATGGGCAACGGAGTGCTTGTCAAAGAAAAACCGAACGTCCGATTGTGACTGCCAACCGAGGGGAGACATAAGGGATTGCCAGATGACGTAGATAAATCGGACAAAAGAGCCGACTGGTTGCACTGACGATTCCAACTTAAATTGCGGGTCCTGGTGGAACCCGATGGAGTCATTGGGTACCTTCTAGGATAGAAATGAGAATTGGTGCGGATACGAAATGAAAAGTAATGAGAATTATTTAGAATGACAGCGGAAATGGATTGAGATTGGCATATTGAAAATGGCGGAAACAACAGCACAATCGAGGACAATTGGAATAAATTAGGCCACCACCATACTGGAACACTCAGGTGCAAAATGCTGTGGAACAAAAACAGGAGACTTTCATGAGATGCAAAAGCGACGGTGGAAATCTTGCTGGGTCGGGGTACAAACTAGCCAGAAGTAAATTGTTGCGCGTACAGTAGGAGTGCAAACCAATAGGAAGAGTGCATTGCGCGGTATGTAATATCAAACCCAAAGGAGTACCATAACGTTTTCTTTCCGATAGGGATCAAACACGAGCATGCCTCGCAGACAGTGGGCTGTCTGGCGAAGGCTGAAATACCCAAATATTCTATCAAGTTGCTCAGAAAAGATGAAGGAGCCGCCAAGTCAGTTGAAGTCGTAAAATTTTTGCATGAGGAATTTACTACAAACACGATAGTGGAAAGCCTCCTGCTGTCAGATGATCCCGGGGCTTCTGGCTCGGGAGGGGTTCATCCAGAAATCACAAGGCTGTTAGTAAGCATCCTCGAGAGGCCCAAGCGGACTGTTCAACGCGTCAATAGACAAGGATAAATTTCCAGGGGATTGTTTTGGATCGGCCGTTATTTTCATGCAATTGGAGGGGGCAGCAGGAACATATGTAGAAACTACAGTTTGCCGTCAATGTGTCCGAAATAGCTTAATGGAGGCTAGTGGGCAGAATAATGGGAGACCTGGAGCACTAATTGTGGTGTCCACCTGCCGGTAAGGATTAGATGGGAACGGCCGTGATTGACAGACATGAGCAGCCTCCTCGATGCAGCGACTGGCAGACTGGACGGAGAAGAAAGGCTGAAATCCGCTGCTCACACTGGTTAAGCGGAACAAAGCTTTTCAGCCTGAATGAAGAACGGGCTGTCGGGAAGAGGCAAAATAAACGACGGTGTACTTCAAGCATCCATTCTAGGATACGCCCTGCGCCTCGTTCACATTGATGGTTTGGAAAATTAATCAGCAAATCTGCGCTTCATGTTTGCGGACGGTGTTAATTTCAGCTATGTATATGGAGCAAAAATCTCGCCGGCACGATCTAGGCAAAATCTGCAAATGCCCGTCGGTGTGGGATTTGCCCTCCAACTTATTGAAGCCCCAGCACTTAATAAGAGGAGGAACCAGGGCCCAACACAAGGGCCCTTCAAACAATCGGAAAGTAGTTGTGCAGACTGCAGCTATGCGAGAATTAAGGGTGAACACGAACTTTTATTTAATCTGCAGGTGCGCAGAGCGGCGCAGGTAGTAAGGAGAACGCTACGCCAACTGCAACGTGCGATTAGCTCCGGAAAACCGGAGCTCAGAATCCCATTGTAAAGCGCTTTCCTCAGACCATCTCCAGAGCACGGCATGCAAACGTAAAGTTGCCATAGCAATCACAGCGTCGATTGAAAAGTTGAGAGCTACTCTATGACTGCCGACTTCAGAAGCTGGGGCTGTTCGTCCTGGAGACGAGGAGCCAGATGTTATACCTTGTAAAATTCATTAAGAAATTGAAGGAGCTAGGCAGAGCAATTAGACACAAGGTAGATTTGTTTGAGCTGAGGCGGTTCCCTGCTCAGAACTGGCCGTCAAATATTGACGAGTCGAAAGCGTCACAGGAAGCCATGCCTTTTTCGTAAAAGTAGTGAACGAGTGGGGCAGATAACCAAGTGAGATAGCGAAGGAGAACCAAGTGAATGGTTTGAAAAGTAGTTTGGACAAGATGTGGATCAGGATACATGACGAAACAGACAACCAACATGACTGGCCGTTTGACTCGCTTTTCTCTTTCCGTTCTTCAATACACCACTTGACTCCTCCAGCTACCCTTAGAATGGATTGATCGAGAAGTGAGGCTTTTACCAAACTAGAGTTTTGTAGGTGACGAGAGTGACGGTAAATGAACGTTTAGAAATTTTGGCAACCTGAAGAGGCTGTCGGGCTTGCAAACGTCAGAGCATTGGGAGATCTGAGGAGCTGACCGATGCAATAGCCTGAACAAACGTCCAGTCAGTCGTCTAGTCTTGGAAAGAAGTGGCAGCTGGACCTGGTGGCGTGATCGGCGTAGGCGTAAGAAACTAGCGAGTATGGGGCTACTCTGTAGCCGGGTAAGTAGAGTGTGCCGCCGAAACTGAGTTTGGCCTTTTTAGTCTGGCCGCCCGTTTTCAGGCGTTATGAGAAGCCACTAGGACTAGTGGCAATGCTTCACGCCGGCGGGGATTTCTATGGTCCGCCTGGAGACCGATCGTTGAAAAGGTTCATCAAAATAATCTTCAAAATGTGAATCCCAATCGATGGTAAGTACGGCCAAATACATAATGCGGAAGAAGGCCTTGGGCTACGAAGTCCGCGTCGGCGTTTTATAAGGGCACCGACACTGCAGCAATCTGCGGAGATGTGTAAATTAGTGCACGCCTTGGGCGGGGTCAAGTGGACTATTATATCGACAGGCAATCCTCGAAACGCGGATCTAGGGCAGGAAAGGACAACCGATTTTGACGTGCACGTGCACCTTCGGTGTTTGGCCTGGGTGCGGTTGGGAGCCTAGGTGATGACGTTACGCTTCATTTTGTGCAGGACGTAATCGTCGTCAATCGGCTTAGTAGGCGCACTGATGCCCGTCCGAGGAACAGCGTAAATTTCTAAATGTGCGCCGTCTGCGAGGTAAATGGACGACAAGTCTGGGATGCTCTTTAGACTTGTGACATACAAACCCTCAGGCCAAGGAAGTGGAAGTGACAAACAACAATGGCATGTTGGATCTTTGCGTCATGCCTTTGTGTGAACGCAGTATCTTCAAGGCCAACGGGTTCCGTATTTACAACTTTTGTAGCTGGACAGGGCGTAAAGCAAAGCCAAAAAATCTGCAAAAAAGTTTTGTATTGGAATTCGCGAATTCACTTCCGCACAGAGGACTTTGGTTCTTTAAGTTATGCATGTTTCTGTTTTCCCGAACGTTTGCTTTTTCGCAACTACCGCCCGATTCTAGCATCCACTATTTTGGGACCCTCTTAAGCCTCGTGCCTAGATCTGTACAATGGCATTTGCCTTCGTTCTGAGCACTTGCGATGACACCTCTGGATTGCGTATTAACTAACTGTAAAACCCGGTGCCATGAGATTTCAGAACCAGTTGTGCTTTGGATGTTGGAATTGGCTGCTGTTGCGCACCCCCAAACACTTGTTGCCAGGAGATAATGGGCCTGAAACAGTGATATGGACATCTGGGCTGTGATGCATATCTCTTGTAAGCTGGGTAATGTAACCCAGGTTCCCAGATTCCTTGAGGGTGTCCGGACTGCGGTAGCATACAGCATGATAAATTTGTTTGTGGTCGATGTTGACCAGGAAATGGCAACCTTCCACGATATTCACAGGTGTCAAAAGTCCCAATGAAATGTCAGAACCGATAGTTTTATATTTGGCCCCGGTGGTTTGCAGTTTCTGGGAGGAAAGTCAGAGGTTATGAGGTGTTAACGAAAAGTTATCGCACCACGGTACCTAAGACTGCATCCGGGGTGTCCGTTACCAATGCCATTATGGCCGAGGGGTTAAGGTGTGACGAGAAGCTGTATTACAAATGGGATTTTAACTTCACGGATGTACCCCGTGTGTGTCAGCGAAAAGCAACGTCGTAGCTTCACCTTAAGGTACATATGTTAACGGTCACAATAACCAAATATATTGCGGAATAAACCGTCGGTTAAAGCTCACCTATCCGTGAAAACTTCACAGTCGCTTGAGTGACATGGGGTTCGATTAGGCCAAGTCAGCCCGCGCTTTCTCTGGAGGGGAGTGCGATTCCTGTAAATGAAACCTCATACTAAACATTCAGTAGAATCCACACAATACGCCTATTTGTGTGCTGACCTTGGCTCCGCTTTGGGTTAATCGGGCACAAAAGTTTCCCAGGTGGCTCACATTTTCCTCAGGACTAGAACTGACGATGAAGATATCACCTGCACATACAAATATGGAGTTCAGCTGGCTGCTAACCACATAGGTAAAACGGTAAAATCTTCCTATGGCATCTCGAAATTCAAATTGCATCCCCAAAATCCCCAATGGACTAAAAGCGGCAGTCAGTGCTGTTTTTCAGTTGTCAGCCTTTGGAGCCGTTATCTGAATGTGCTCACGGATTAAATCGATAAGATCAAAAATTGCTTTTCCGCTAAGCCTGCCGTGAAGCCTGTCACTTTGAGAGTAGTCGCTTGGTTGGGTGAGCGAAATTCTCGCCGCTGTGGCCAGTCAACCGACCATTTCTCAGGCACGATGTACATTTGGGATGCCCAATGACTGCTCAAAAGTGGGATAATCCCTACAGTGAAGTTATGCTGTAATTCCGAGGGCAACCAACAGGGTTTGGCGTGCACTAGTGAACAACGACCACGATATGGTGAACCAGGTATGCTGTTGTTAGAGGCAAGCTATTGTTGAGTCTATCTAATTTAGAAAGCCCTTCGAAAAACCTGTCGAAATCGGTCCCTATCTCCAGGATTGATTAAAATGAATTGGGAGATCTACGTTGCGTTAGGAATCCCACTACCATTTGCAATGTGGTTGGATCCATGTTGCGCCGTCGACTAGGATAGGTGATGAGACCAAGGCTTCCTAGAAAAGCATCTTCCATGATGCCTTCAAACATCTGGTTTCGTTAGGCTGAATTCCCTAACACTAGAGGGGAAGCGTCGGGTGCCCTACTCAGAGCAGGTGAAATGGCTGCCTTTTTTCGCCTTTTGAAAAAACCCCGCTGTCGGTACATCACTTGAGGAGGGGAATGCACAAAGGATAGGAGGTGGAGTAGGTCAGCGTTTATTGAACAATAATGGTTTAGGCGCTGCAACTCTTGGGAAGCTGGATCCGTCGGATCACTTGTTTGGCTCTATTTAATTAGTACTATTGTGAGGCGAAACTCGGGATGACAGGCTACCGGTTTGAGGCTGAACGGTTTGCAAAAAGTGAACTCATAACCCTTGCTACGGCTAGGGGAGATGTAGTGGGTGAAATTTTAAAATCCGTAAACACTGGCCGAAAGAATTTTGTGCCTTTAGGCATCACTTGCACCTAGAATATTTTCTCAAGCCGAGCTCAAGTGAGGGCGGATTGCGGTAAATTCACTCCGTATTGCCACGTTGGCCACCGCATCTTTTTAAGAACTATTAAGCAGCATCTGCCAAAATGGCGTAGTAGTTCAAGCAAAAGCGAAGGTATCCAGAAATGGTCTGCTTCGTAATGTGAGACTTATACCACTGGTAGAAATATACCATTTTGCATTTAGGAAGAGTTTTTGAGTCAATCAGCCACGACATCCACCGAGAATTCCTGTTCCACGTTTGACAGTTCGCAGTAGGGAAAGGAATTTGAAGGACCAAGCCCGGAATTTCGAAGGATCTATTTACTACCGACTCCGGGGACATCATGGCTATTGAAGACCAAGCCGGAAATTGTAAGCAGATTGTATCTGTTAGTAAGTGGAAGGAGATGTCTGACCACGTTAACTTGGCAGCTTTCACTGTTAGTGCGCAGGCCGGGCGGGGAAGAGAATTTTTCTGACCAGTGACAACAGCAACAATAGTTTGTTTCCTGTCCATTGCAAATGCACATGCAATGTGCCTGACAATACATTATGAAGACCGGTCATTTGTAATTTCTGGAGAACAACAACTGCGAGGGTTTTCAAATGTAGGATTGGTTGCACAGGTGTTTGGGCAGTCAAATTTGTTGAGTTAAAATAGCCTGTAATTACAGGATATTTAAAGAGAATGGTCTCCCAAAAGGAGTCCAGCGGTGCTTACGGGTTACCGCTGCTTTTAGGACTGCAGGTTTCGAGTGAATTGAGCACTCTTAGTAGGAGCAGTGACAACCCTGAGACAGAAAGGACTTGTCGTCGGATGTCATTACGGGTTGGCAAGATTGCTTTACTTTTCTTACTAACAGACAGGGGAGACTTCATGACAAACCGTCATAAATGCTGTGCATTCCCCGCAGGTAACGGCATATGCGGGTATAGGTGTGTCAGAATCAAATACACCTGAGAATAGCCAGATGTTCTTGGGACTGTAATCCAAGGGTAGGAGATGCAGGCTATCTAGTAAACTTCTGGGATCTTTGTAAAACTGACAAATCCCACATCATTAGGCGTGATATTGCTTTTCCGTCGGCAGACAAAATCGAAATGGTGTATGCGCCTCCACTCGTTAACTGAGCACCATCAGAAACATAAAAATGACCTAACTTCCGTTGAATAATGGTCTACAACATGGTCTCCTCATTTCTCAGCCCAAAAATGAGACAGGAGCACACGAATCACACACCTCCACACAACTCTTGAAAATTACGCAGGAAGTTATTCCTTCCCGTGACACATTCGGAGACCTAGGTTCGCATCACTCCAGCTAATTTAAATTTACAGAACACACCCTGGTTCGAGCTTCAAAGGCTTTATCATTTAGAACTTCGGAAAGCAAGTCGTTAATATATAAAAGCTGTGTAAGTCCTATCCTGAACTAAATTTTTAACACATGTTCGGACGCACAGTAGAGTAACAGACTCGAGATCGTCAATGTGCAACTAAAATTCACAAGGCGACTGTTGGGCAACTCTTCATCTTTGACTGTATGGAACCTTGCACGGGGCCAAAAATTTACCCTTTATGCTGCTCCGCGCACAAATGAATCACCCTATCATTCATATGATTGTTGATGAAAGAATGTGAATGTCTGCGCTCCAGGTAAAGGATAAAGTTTTCCATACCTCTGTTTTGTTGCTGGGATAGCATCTGCCAGATATTTCTTCACGATCAAATAACTCCCCCGATGGAATAACCTACGCTAACACAAGAATGATTCTGTATCCAAACATACCTAATGCAATTTTCATCTCCGATTTGCTATTGTTCGATATGTGTGTAGCAGGGTGTACAAGTGGACATAAAAGTACACATTAAGTTCCTGCATAACTGCTTCGAACTAAAATTCAGTACATTCAACCACCCGTTTCTGGATGCATTCGAGAAATAACACATTCCATATGCAGAAGGTGGCACCATTTAATGCCTCATTCCACAAACCATGTAGCATTTTTTACTTTTTTGTTGCAATCACCATAACCCTTTGCTACAAACCCCCAAGCTGCCATCTTCCTCATTTTTTTCTCCACAGATATGCACCTTCCCGATCCTGCATTGCAAGGAGTTCAATATCCAGATTATGGCCCTAGGTTTCCGCATCTCCAAGCCCCATAAAAGCATGCTGGTACAAGACTCAGGTGGGTAACTCCGGAAATGTTAAAGATGATCTGGTCTTCAGGCCACTAAAGACCGCTGCTAGCGGCTTGCGGGATCCACCAACAAAAGAGACACCTGCCATAAATCTGCTTGGAAGTCGAGGCTGCTTAATGTAATCTACAACGCAAAAATTATTTGGGCGGAATAGTCCTCCAAACTAACTAGCTCTATTTTTCTAACTCTCCGATATTGGTTAACACGTCTACCACATTGATAGTCAGTCACCAAGAAGAAACTCTTATGTAAATGGTTTTTTCAAATACCGTCACCGCACTGTGCCTCAGAAAATCCCAGCAATTTCTCTTATGTACCAGCAGCTTTTTCATGCCGGAAGCTGCCCTTATTTCGGAACAGAAATGCAAAAGAAAGAAACAAGAAGGCCTGTAGTCTTTACGCGGGGTTCTTTAGCGTCGGACACATTATTCAACACGTTTAGTGCAAGTCGAATTTTCATCCCCACCTTTAGTGACGCTTCATTTTATCAAATCCTTAAACAACACTCTGTCACAATTTTTGTCGTTATTTTTCTCACTTTCGAATTTCTGAGTAGCTCTAGGTCAATTTCTGGGCTTCAGGAACCACAAAAGAGCGATCCACCTACTTTTGTAACCCCATTGTAATATTGGGAATTTACTGCTCTTCCCTCCTCTACGCTGCATCTGGTTTGGTTAATTTTGACAAGCGTCAATCCTGTACGCATGATTGCAGTTGACTTTCTTCTTTTATGTTTAATTTTCATGTCCATTATACAAGCTGATTAAATTCTATTTACTTGGCCATTATTAGATATCAAATGATAATATTAATAATAATGTGTACATTTCTCGACATCCAAGGGGCACGCGCAAAAAAGATCAAATTTACACAAAGTGGACACATGGGAAACAAATTCAGTCCTGAACATACAGTATGTTTGCGCTCTTGTGAACATAACCAGCAGTGCCATAAGCTAAAACCGAGTTTTCGGGCTGTTAAATAAATTACAGATAATTCTTTACCAGACTTTCTGGGGCTGACTATCAGTCGCGCACTGCGAGTCAATCCCTGTTTAAACGCAGCAAAGGTGCGTATCATGGACGCAAAATGTGGCTAGGAAGCAACGGTGGGCCTCGTCATCTGGCCGGGTTACTGAAAAATATAGAGGGTTATTTGGCAAAGATGAAGATCAATATGGATGTCGTATCGGGGTGGAGATGACTCAAAACCAAAGTGGATATCAAATGTGGTGGGTGGAGAATCGTAATTATCAACATTTAAGAGTCGAAATAATGCTGAAGGTAAAACAGCGGAAAACCTTCAAGGCTGCATGAAACTATTTACAGGATGAAATTATATGAAGAATTGTGGACGGAAAGGCAATGAAATTTACAGGACTGGCCACCGGACTTGTGCGGCTAGGAGTGGACTGTGATGTGTGGTGGGAAGTAAACGGGTACGTGTTAGAATTACGATCAATCCTTAAGTACACTTACCATGAATGGCCTGTGTGTTGTCCTTGTTTAGTATTGGAGATTTTGAAATTCCGCGGCGGTAGGTTTGGGGATTGCGCGGCACTTCAGTAGTGTCAGTAACTGTTTTGGTCAATCGTAATGCTTCATCTGATATGAGGCACCCGGAGCGATCATTTACGCGACTTTGTTTGTCCTAGGGTTGCGCGACCGGGTACTGGAGCATCAGATCCGGACAGTAGCTTCCCAAGAGGGATGGACAGCCAGCGCATCGGGTAGAGTGGAATTTTCGGCGAGAGTGTGCGTTGCATCTGTGGCCACTAGCGAGCCCCGAGAAGAGCTGGGGAGAGAGGAAAAAGTCTGGAATTTGTTACGGCTGGTGTTAAGATGATTAAACGAAAATGGAAACAACGATAATAGTAAGTTTTTTACAAAGATTACAGTGTCCTGCCGACTGTCTTGAAATACGCAGGAGGTAGTTTTCCGTTGACGGGGCGTGTACAACGAACATCGTCTGCCTGCTCCCTATAGGGTATATTGCTCGGTCAGTCCTAGTCCTCATGGTCTTTATTTGAAGCGCGTTTCGTTTTCATCTTCTGACCTCTTCGCAGATACAGGTTGCAGTGGTCTGATAGGACGGCTGGGGCAATGGTTAGGGAATAAAGTCACTTTTTTCTGTTTGTGGAACTCGCCTGGTCTACGGGCCTGGTGTACAAGCCACAAGGAAATCAGTTATAACTGATCCTAATCAGTTATTGACATTAGATCACGTGCGTGCGATCCACCGCAAATTTTTTATTACTTCCATTTGCCAGGAAAGGGCACAGCTGAATGGTTTGCGGATGGCAGCGTGGACTGCATGTTAGGACAGGATTTGCCACGATAAAGCATAGAAAGAAGAGAAGAGAGAAGCACGAGAACATTAGGATCAGTGATTTATGTTTGAACAGAAAGATAGCAACTTGTACCAGATAGTAGTTTTAGTAAGCGTGCATGAATAATTAAGAAAGAATAATGACGTATGTTGTTCTAGACGTCAGCATAGGTACCAGGTGTGCGGTTGAGAGGACAGGTTTATGCTAAAAATAGAGGGATGGGAGGTAAAGCATAAGTAGATAGTCCGATGGGCTACTTCCACAGACCACCCAACAAGGCAGCCAGATGCTTATCTGCCAAACAGGGGCAGCGTGTGGTTTCCCTTTCGCAAAGTCAGGTGTGGGCTGATGGCATGCATATCCATTGTGGAAGGTGGCTCATTCGTTCGCAGCCCGAATGTGCTTTGGTTGCTGGGCCTAATCTGATCCAGCAGAGACATTTTCCTTTGTTTCTAACAGAGGAATGGTTAGGCCCATATAGGTACTTTCCATAGTCCCTCCGAATGACCTTAATTTTCCGCGCTGTTGTTTTCCCGCAACAGCTGGGGGTGATCTATTTTCCCCACGTTCGAAACTGCTGAAGCAAACCTATTGCATTCATTTGGGTTCTCGCATGTACGGACTAACAAAAGTGAGGATAAGCAAGCACACGGAGGCTGGCGGTTTGTGCCGTGAAACAAAGACTTGTACGTAGGGCTCCGTCATCGCCAACGCCGTGCCTTGTTTTCATTAACCAGTGCTGCTTGAAACCTACTAATGTGGGCTTGTGTTTTGCCTAAGCGAATGAGATAGTCTGGGTGCTGTGGACAGTGGTCCAAATGATTTCTGCCCCTACCATTTGCTTTCTTGATGTGAAATAACACTGTGTCCTGCCCAGATATTCATTTGTTTTTCGCAGAAAAACGTTCAATCTTAACAGACTCCTCATTGTTTCATCTTTAAAATATTTCCTATGTTTCCTACTTGAAGCGCCCCCCTAACCTTCGTTTATGCAACCAAGCATGTCTCTAGGGTTCTTGGAGAAATATACTGCTGTTATTATTGAGTGATATGTAAGAAACTAAACCCTTGCCTATTGCCGGTTGGTTTTTGAATAACGCTTGGTTGTCAGAAGATTTGTGTTGGTTGGCGGTGTTGAGAATGATCGGGTTTGTAAGGGGGTATTCTTAGGTATACACGAGGCTAGGGCGGGTAAGCGAAAGCTGCAACAGCCAACCTGGGCGGCGATAGTCCAGGATAGCGGCTTGTTTCCATTGCCCTCCCAAAAGTTGGCCGGTTGTCTCCGGTGTTTTTCCGAATCGCAATCCCTGCCTTCTGCGGGGTATCTGCTCCAAGGAACCCTTTTCACAAAGCAGCTTTCCTAGTTATCGGACTCTTCTTCTCCGGCTTATTTTCCAAACGATTCTCAAAATTGGGATATGGCGGCATGTTTTTCGTGATTATCTTTGCTCGTCGTGGGCTATTCTACGTAGGCAGTTTTCTTCCCCATTCACCACACTTCCTCAGTTGGTCCGCAAATGGCTGCACTGACCTCGGCCGGAGGGGCAGCGCCATATTTTCCTGTAACGGCAGATTTAAATGTTGCCTTCTAAAGCGGTTGCCTTAAGGATGTTAAGGTGCGTGGTTTTGGATCTTTGTTGGACGATAGCCCTCCCACAGGGTTGTCTTTAGGCGTTCTGAGGTAGAGTGGCTTGTCCGCCTCCACTCCACGTGACCCTTATACTTCTGCAGTCAGATTTTTCCGGAACAAAAACTTGCCTCACATAGGCTGATCTGCCCACCTTCTCCAGCTTTTGATCTCTAGTAGTGAGCACTGGTTTTTGTTGGGGAAGAGGGGTCAATGCATTGGAATGTATGGGTAAGTACCTCTTGCTGGTAGTCACAACTGGTAAGCCCATCCCGGAGAATTAGGCATTAGACGCATCTCTCCCTATCGTAAATCATCTTTGCAGCATAGAGCAATCGCTGCTATGATATTCTACAAATATTTTTCGATGCCCAGAGTTTGCCAAAGGCCGCATGACTAAGGTTTCCAAGGGATCATCCTAGACGTCGGGTTTCGGATTGTTTCCCGGAGCTAAAACGTTTCCAATGTTTTGTCCTCTAACTCTGGCCCGACGTCTTTAATCTTCACTGGGTTCTCGAGAAAGTTATCGTTTCACTGTGAAGTGGGATGTGCAATGTAGCAAATGTCTCTTCCTACGTGGGAAAAAGCACCATCGTCAGGGCTCATGGCTGCAAGAGAGTAGTTCATGGCATAGAGGTTGTTTTTGTCCGGACAATGCCTACCCACGCATAGGTCGGACAAATCAACCGCACATTTAAATAAACTGCATGACAACATTTGACAAATGGTAACTCACCTCTTCAGATGGGCGTCGCACGCTTAAACTTAAGTACGTTGCTTCGCGCGTCCCTTGCAGTTTTTATCTGCTTCTTTGGGACACCTCGGTATATCTTCATGTGTTTAGCGTAGACTTATGACCATTTCTTGCAGATTACGTGCTATTTTGTTACTGATCTTTCCGAGAAATGTTGATATTAGATTCCACACTATTTCAAGTTTGTCGTTGTAGAAAATTACGCTGGACTTCTTGCTGTTGAAAAATTTTGAATGCTTCAAGATGTGCCTGTCCTTGACAGGTTTCCTTTAGCCCCTTGCAATCGATCGCTGTGTCTTCGAGGATATTCAGGCCCATTTATCTTGACCCATTCAACGTTGACCACTGTCACCCGGGAGAATGTAGCTAACGTTTAGCAACAATACGTGGAATATAGCAATTGCAAACCATGACATTTTTACTGTAAAGGTATCGCGTCACGGTGTATTCTCATTCTAATTCACAAGCCTACTGCCTTCAATGCCGGTTTGAGATGTGCACTTGTCATCACGGGAAACTGCAATGTCGCTTCAACACATTAGTCGATAAATGTTTTGCCAGCAATCCAACGTAGTTGAGTCTCTCAGCCAGCAACTTTTACTGTATTTTCTCGAGGACAAACCTTTATTATGGTGTGCTATGAACTCTAGATTGTTTCAACTTATTCGCATTATTCCTTGTCCCCTGAGCTTCAGGCTGGACTGCGTGGTGTGCTGAACAAGTCAACTAGACCTGGGAAATATTTCAGTCAGTTATTTGATGAATTAAAAATGCTTTTCATGCGGAGAATTTAAATTCGTCTGAAATTCAAGAGTATCCATGATATATTTGCGACTGTCCAAACGAATGCACTGGCCTAGGCTGTGGTCAGGCAGATAAAACAGTGCACTAAAGCTCACATTCTCGGCGTCTACTTTTCGAAGTAGCCGTTTTCAGGTTGTGTAGTTTTTCCTTAGTTTTGCGTCAGTTTTGGCTTCTTCAATAGGATAAAATATTAGGAACGCCAAACGAATCCAATTTTGGGGTGATGCGGTATCTGATCAAGCATTCCAATGTGGGAACGGAAATGTAATACTTCACTTGTGGAAAATTATTTTTTCATTTTTATTTTCCAGGTGACAGGGCATTTGTAATAAATCCGGTTGCAGTCAATTTAGATTTTTTATGTGAGCCAGTTCAGTTTAGTAATTGCAAAGGCAGGACCGATTATCTCAATGGACTTCTGGGATCGTCGCATTTAAAAGTAAGTCTGCGTCACCAGATGTTTCGTATGGTCAAAAGTTCCCTGAAGCCCGACGTAAGCCGCAAAGGTTCTTTGGAGCCTTACCGCGACATGGCAGGATTCTACTCTAGTATTCAATGTTGGTCTTTATGAAGAGTTAGCCTCTTTGTTTTCAGCAAAACTCGTGCATGTGTTCCACGTGATCCAGTTTCTGGAGGGAAATTCCGTTGCGGTAATAAATGACTTATGACCAAAGGATGCCGGTTACTTGTCGTCGTTGGTCTTCATTTTGCCACGTGTTGGAAAGCGCTTGGATGACCTTATTAGTCTTCGCATTAATTGGAAGGGAAGAAAATAGGGATGGGCGGATTTCTTGGCATTATAAAGGTCTTAATTTGTAACGATCACTTTGCGATAGCTGCAGTAAGACTGGCAAATGGAAACAATTTTCTCAGGCACTCCCTTACCCGCCTGCCCCAGATACCGTAAAGCCTTTAGACGCTTGTAAAAGGCGGCCTTTGATTATTATTCTCAAAGCCGCAGTTCACTCTTCTTTAAAAAGGTGTTTCTCAGACCAAGAGTGAAAAATGCTTATTACAACTGGACGAGCCACACGGCTGCTTTGTCCTTAGCCATCAGACTTGGATAATATGTTTAGTTGGTTAGCAAATTTACCACCGAAGAAGCTGAAAACCCATGAGATTATATAGCACTGTAACTTTCAGCTCCATGGCTGACGATTTACCCTTCCCACTGTAGCTAGCCTTAGTGATCATGTGTTTCACAGTGTACACTGCATCAACGAATTGCGCACCTAGTGAAAATCGCATGTGGACCGGTAGACAATTTGGGACAAATCTTATGAAATTCTACCACCACTACTTCGCAGTCAGCACAGCTCACCTCGGTATAATCAGTAGAGTGTCTCTAGCATTTGTAGCGCAGCTCTTTGTCAAGCCGTCACACTTATACCACTCCCAAGGATACCATACACTGCCCATTCCAACACGAGGCAGTCCATCTGCTTTCTCACAGGTTTCTCTGAAGGTATTTATTTAACTCGAATAACAACAATTGATGTTGTGCGTGCTGTACATCGTTGAGTTTGTAACACATGGTTTTCGCGCAATATTGCATCTCCCGAAATCCAAGAGAGAATGCAGGCCCAACGAAATGCCTGATGGCCTTCGGACTACGCATGATCTCGCTGTTGTAGACCTCAGCCAGGAAACGACAGGGCTCCTTCCACAAACAAGCCCAAAAGCACACGTGGATTTTACTGACCAGCTCTCCTGCCCCACAATTCACAAGAGGAAAACAAAACGCGTTCTAAGTAACCCACCAATCGAGGCAAACTCTCCTTTCATTTTGTATCCTTTATGACCTCCATTGTCCAGAGGTACAGCTGGCAACCCCTATAACGATCTGGGGTTCACGTCTTCTCCGGACGAAGTCGATTAGTGATTCATCGTAGAATGCACCAAAAATAGACATTCAACTTTCTCGATGACGCAACGGAACCTAGAAGCAATTCCACGCCCAATTTGACGCAAAGTCCAGTAAAAAATAAGAATGCTTCGCAACTTCTTTGGTAATATTCTTGCGGTAGAAGTTACGTGCATAGCAATGCGCCTCAATCACTATCCACCAGAAAGACAGTGAAAAACAGGAAAGAGCCTGAGCTCGATGAAGAAGAATTTATAGAAGGTACATGTCGCGTGGTTAAATCGAACACGAGAGATCCTGCATGCGTGATCAGGTCCAACAACACTCACCTGAGCGTGACAGCCAAAAGTCAATTTAAAGGATGGGAACGTTAATGTTTGACCAACAATAGCGATAAAACAATGGTAGAAAGTAAAAAACAAGCCGCTTCAAATCAGGTGACCCGTGACTGTACTAAATGTCCGTAAAATAATATGCCGCTGTTCTCCAACCGAATTTTGTGCCTCGATGCGCTTTATTAATGCATTCAAATGCTGAACAATTTGCTAACCATTACCCATGTTAATCTGCTGATAGCCATGTCTGATCTTAACTTATCCGTCTCTTTGAATCCATCGTTGAGCTATGCTTCTCAATGGGTTATTTTATTCCTTTGTAACGTTTGATCATGCAACCAAGCATGTCTCTCACAGTTTTCGAAAAGTATACCATACAACAATAAAAAACAGCACGGTGACAAAAAAAACGAAAGGGAAATACGTCGAGCCAAAAAAATATTCTGTGACTAAAGTCGGTGTCATTACGAGCAAGTTGGGTAGGAATAGTTTGGTATCGCGAGAAGACCAAGCAGAAGAGTTGGGAGGTATTTTCAGCCAATCCAGATGTCCCACCGTCTGCCAAAATTCCTCCATGTAGCAGGTTGCCTAGAATGGCAATGCTCCCGAGACATTGGAATTCGCAAGACCTACAGAAATACGCTTGCATGCACCCTCGCTGAGGGCCCCCGTGACTAGTCTGCTCCTTCCAGCAGGGCAAGTTTCGTATGTCTCCATGTAGAATGCTATTAGCTGCAAGGACATGAAATGTTCGGAAAAAAGATGATCACTTATCATCCCAACGGGCTTTTCCGTTTTTGTTGTAACCAGGACCAAGTAACACTTTTTAAACTTTTGTTTCTCAGTCGACCACTTCTGCCTTACCTGAAGAGTCTATAGTTATTCTTTCAACCACCGCCGACAAAAGGTGTTCGCCAGATGGTTTACCTGCTTCCGACGGCGTAAGTGATTACCTTCGACTCCATCAAGTACCCGGCAAGCCCTTGCTGTCCCTAAGCAGAAGCAAGCTGTTAAACGTCAATGAAGTCTGGTCCTTTACATCGTAGGACACTGGGATCAGAGGCCCGTTGTACAAGATGCGTTTGACTTCCAAGACACACGAGGCCATGATGAAGAAGTCAGTTTCCAGCTTGACGGTGACCTCCAGGTGACCAGCCCGAGTTTCCAGGCGAGGGAAAAAACTCGCGCACCTGATCTCCCACTTCGGGCGGTTAAGAAACGAGAAATGGCCAAGCAATCCACGCCTACGGAGAACAAAATCCACCATTCCTGCTCCGTCCTACACGGGGAAATCAACTGCCAACCGACGGAGACGCTCATCCCTCGACGTACTGCACATCTTCCTGTTACTGTTCTCCTGGCACTGCCTCCAATCACGATCCAGCGCTGCTCCCTAATGGCTGTTAGGAAATGTGAAATGCTCACTTAACCTTCTTTATTGCGGTACTAAGCAAATGTCAGGGTTTTTACTGGATTACGACTGGGCATGATTAACTGATGCTTATAATTAGGCAACTCCTGTCGACCTCCAACGCACTTCAGATAGTCAATAACCACTGGATTTCACTTCCTCAACGAATGCTGCTTACCCCAGTTTTTGCCAGCATTATCTCGCCGAACATCTTCCGGCCCTCCCTGGTCACCGTGAGTGTCACCTGATTCGTCTCTTTAGGTGGCAAGTTACTCACCCTCACCATCCCGTCCTTTCTGGTGGAGTGCAGAGTAAGCGTGTAGGACAGAACTTCAATCAGCCGAGCCACCGCTCTCTGTAGGTTTCACCAGTCTGAGTATCGCCGCAAAAGTTGCCAAATACATGGACACGAAACGATAAGGTTACTCGCGGGCTCTGCCATTTTAAATTGTACTCGGTCGGGAGGAGCAACAAATGCAGGCAAGTGGGATGGGGGGATGTAATTATGCAGAACTTTGGGCCAAATAGCGAAATTAGCAATCGGATTTCACCGGACACTCCCCTGGGTGGAAGGTCAGCGTTGTTGTCTTCGGACTGGACATGCCTCCAATGTGACATCGTGGTGTATTGGCGGACAACATCCAATCGGTTGGCCACGAAGTTACCAGCACAGGGCAAATTGCTGGCTATGTAGCAAGGAACAACGGTTAAGTCCGTCTAACTCGTTGAAAGACGTTGGATAGAACTCCCATTAACGCCTCTCCAACCGTCACCCAGTGACCGCTGCCGAGAGTTCAAGCCTTGGTATTGTTACAGACTTTATGGGTGCCACCCTAGGCTTCCTGAACAGCAAGACACCGCATGCTGGTTTGTTTGTGGGCCTTCTCTTGGCGCATGCCACAGCACCGCATCCATTCTCTGATTTCTTAAAACACGCGCAACTCTGTTGACCCAAAGTCTCCCTATTCCTTTAATAGGCTTTTCGGCATCTTAATCAGCGCAACTTTTCTCGTTTACTTTACCCAGTCCTCCCAGGCGGCGATGTCCGACCGAAGAAAGGTTAATCCAACCTAGGTTACATTTTCAGGATTTTAAAGAGGCTGTTTCTCAGGAATGCATAGCGGTGGGATTAACACCATAGGATCAAACAAGGAGGACACGTCTGCGTGAACACCCGTTCGGGTGTTTGGTTTGTCCAATGTCTCCAAATAAGCGTAAACTAATCATTGATTGCGTCCTATGATACCGCTAATGCTCTCTTGGATGTCGCCGACGGGCTTGGTTTTACAGAAGCTTTAGCATCCAGATCTACGAATGTCGCTAATAACTTTGACGAATTGGGGTTCCATTTCCTAGATCGAAATATTCCCTGGGGTAGTAGTGCACCGGTGTCCCCCACAAGCGTGACTGCTTTGATGTCGGTAGCGAATGAAGTTTAACAATCCTTGATATAGAAACTGATCCTTGCCTCCGGCATTGCTTGGGCATAGCCGAGGCCAAACAATTTGGTGGTTTTGTGCAATGAGTAGTTGGAACAAAAGGGGGAAACCTTGCTCCAAACAGATGTGCACTCCTTTGGTATTCACGGGGTTTTAGTGACAAGTCTCCTTGTGGCCACCAACGGAACCGGAGCGCCTCCTATCGCTTTCAGGGACCCTTATCTTCATGAGCATTTATTCAACGTCGGCCTTAGTGGCAATTCGTTCCTTCCGAAACAGTGATAACGTCCCTATGAGTTCCGCCGTTGTGTCTAGACCCCGGTAAAGCACGCCGTTTATGGACCTTTTACAGTGATTTGCAGCACGGTCTAGGAATATATGCAATTCCTCGGGCTTTCTAGAGTTAATCGCTGGGCTGTTCGGCAAGTACCACCGAGGATAATAGTAAAGCCTTGACCTATGCGGCGACTCTGCTGTGACACATTCCCTTTTGACAGCCCTTTCCGTGGATTGTGCGTACCTTTTGCATGTGTCCCAACCCTCACTAACTTAGGCTGCAATTGGTGTAGCCTCCTAACCTCAGATCTCTAGCTACGGGGTCCAGTTTTCTCTCCACCTTCCTTTGTAGGGGTACCACAAAATGGCCGTCTAAAATCTGGGTGCCTGATAACCATAGCAAAAGATTTAGCATTCTCCACTGAGTACTACTTATACAGTGACTATAAATCAGCAAAGTCCATTTCGCACATCACTGTCAGTTTTTCTGTTAACCCAAAGATCCCGGTGGACCGAACAAGCCTAGCAGGCTGGGCATCTGGAAGGACCAAACGCCACCCGTCCGAGCACGGTACGCACGGCCTTAGGGCCCATTCCGCCAACCAGCTTCTGTTCCGAAACGTCACACGTTCAAAACAAAAACCACTCCCTCAATTTCTTCAATTGGACTGCTGGCTAATTGTGGTCAGTGTCTAACCATTTCGGATACCTTTCTTGTCGGCCTCAATCTCGGCTGCTCCCTAAGGCACATTTGATGTTCACTGGTTCTGACTCGTCCATTGGCAACGCTTGAAATGTGCTGATCACCGAGTTGATCCTTGCCATCTCACTGACCGTTTTTAATGCCAACGACTAACTTCTCTGCCTAAGACCCAACCGGGCTAGCGCATCCGACCTGGCAAGCGTCGTGTTGTCTAACACTACGTAGTCTAATACTTCTTAACCAGCGAACCTGTGCTTGAAGGATATGATGCCCCGTGAGACGAAGTCCCTCTGAAACCTAGTGGCTATGCAGTGCCACATGACGGGCACACCAGTTTGTTTATGGGGCCTTCAAGCAGTCGTTTGCACTAGCCAAATATGCCGGCTGTCAAAGCCCACTACATTGCACCTAGTTCAGTTACTGTATTCTGCTGCAAGTTGGCTGTCCCTTAATAACAGAAATGGCGAAAACATTTCTTCATGTGCCAGAGACCTGCGCAAGACAAGATCAATTTTGTACATAAATGATGCAGGGGAAACGTGAATAACGGAAATCGGAGGGTGATATTGGGATATATAATACGCAGGGAAACTGCAAAGCAATATGCAGTGCACAAATACGCAAGACAAAAATAAAAACCGGGAAAACTGTTTTGTACGATTATATAAGGTTTTCTGGCACTTTTTTTGAGAAACGGATTGCAAGTCATTTTGTGATTAAGTGCACTAAATGTAAGTGTCTCCATCACAAAATACTTGGCAAAGGCTCGTTAGCGGATGTTGAAATGTATCTGGAGGCGCAAACGTCAAGTGCGCTACGTGATGGACAGAAAATTTAAGCTGAGGAGATGAAGATCACTGGGGATATATTGATTGGAAGGAATTTAGCCAAAAATTGGAGGAGCGTCATACAAAGTGAATAAGGAAGTCGCATATAACAAAAACAAAGTGCAGATGAAATGCTGAAGATGGCAGAAAAATACCATCAAGTATACCGAGCCATCTGGAGAACAGGATTTCATGTAACGTTTTGCAGAGACAGAATAAGGAAACCTCACGACTGCCGATTTCATCCGCATGCGGCTGGCTGCAAACTGGACTGAGAGGTGCAATGGAGAAGAAAACGACTGTGGAAAAAGTAAAATGCTTTAACTACACCAGTCAAGGATATTCTCCATACTGATTTTTGTTGACGCAGTTTTTGATCTTGGGGGGCAGTACGTGCGAGGAATTTAAAGTGGCACACAAGGCATCCCAGCGGCAGTAGTAACTGCGCTTTTAGGCAGTCATGGAGATCCAACTGAGTGGGAACATCCAAGGGGATCAGCCCTTTGGGTTGGGTTGAACGGGCCACAAGTCGAGCGCCAGATCTGGCTAGCGGCATCCTAGCAGGAGTGAGAAGCCGATAGATTCTGAGTTGCCCTTAAGGGGGCAGAATTGCTAAGAGCACGTAAAGCCTGGCTGCGGCATTTAAAACGTAGGAGAGCGACGCAGTCTGGCTTGGGTGTCAGCTTGGGGTTATGGTGATTAATGAACGGTAGAGAAATAGAGGCAAACGGAAAGCAACCGGAGTCTTCGGGCCGCCTCCAACCAAGCCAGTGGCTCTGGTCCCAGGACGATAACGCACTTTGACACATGATGCCTTGTCAGGCACCAAGAGCACCACTGAGTTTACAATTACACTATTGAATTATGAGATTCACGGCGTCGATTGGACCAGGGCGCTGAGTGATATCCTATGCAGGGTCGTGCCAAACTCAAAGCTCTTCATACCCCTTTCAGCCAAATGCCTCAAAACGACTCCGAGCTATTCTGGCAAGTAAGGGCACGATTTCGGTCGGTTCTCCAAGCGTCGGTTTCCGCCAGTTCTGAGTTAGTTTTTCTACGTTCTCCACCCACGTCGAAGTATGTGGCAACTGCTTCACTGTCTGCACAAGCATCACAGGCTATGCGTCATCCTAACCCTTAATGTATCCGTCAACTGTTTGGACCCCAAAGAGTCCAACTCCTGAATACCACATGGGCTTAAATGTTCCGGCCAATCTTCCCTACTCTTCAAGAACTCCCGCTCACCAACTTATTAAGTAAAGGAGTTAAGAATGGTAGAAATCAGTTCTCTTACGACACTATCCCGATCACAGAGACCCGGTTAACCGAATACAGCTCCACTTTGTCTATTTCGTCGACGAGTTAGTCCCTACCAAACCGATAGACCAAATCGTAGAATAGGTGATTGCTTAGCCTACGTAAAGCAGCCACCTATAGCGCCCATTCTCCATCGTCCACTGCTTGATTCCATCCCTGACACCTTCTGGCTTTCTATGCAAATGCTCAAGCTTTCAGACCACATAAAATGTACATGCCGACCATCTAACTCGAACGAATCTGATACCGCTTGTCTCACCCAGGACTCCTCTTATCATTCTGGTCTTCTCTTTAGCCGCGAAATAATTGCAGGCGACTTCAATACCCCTAAAATTTGTTGGTCTTCTCTGTCCACTCCACATACACTACACGACTTCATCCTTGAACGAAGGACTCAGCATGTGACCACTTCCACAAGTTTTTGCAATATTTGAAACCTAGGTTCTACGCATATCACTCCGGATATTAAGGTTTCAATACTAAAAACCCTTTGCTGAGAGTGACCATAATATGGTCACGCGTAGCTTCCCTCTCCGTGACAAACCTTCCCCAACTGTGTGTACCATAGTGTCTTTTCCTGTGTGTCAACGCGTTGGGACAGGACGCCTGACGCTCTGCGAACCTTCAATTAGTCCAACTCCTTTTTATCGCCTGATCGCAGAATGCGGCGTACGATATTCACGCGAAATTTCCTTTTAACATTAATCGTCCATCCACTCCGATCATTTAGTATAAATTCAGATGAAACTTCTGAAGTACCAAAAAGTCTCCAATAATGCAACCCAACCGCATGCAACAAGAATTCATTATTAAATCTAAACTAAGGTTCAAAAGGCCGGAATTGTTAACTCTTGGGTCGCCTAACTCATTTCAAAACATTTACGATATTTTCAAAGCTCATCCGCAGCACAAATATTCGGCCAATCCGAAATTCATCACATTCAACAGCTTATTCATAGGGTTTGCTGTAGACGTTCTATACGCTTTCCTCTTCTGATTTCATCAGTGACAATGTAGCACATTCTGGACTCAACCCCATGCTACCTTTGACTAGATTATCCCCCATTTCATTCGATGTTGCCGGCATCATGATAGTGATGAAAAGTGCGAAGCCATCCCAGAGGCCGGGCCTCGATGGCATCCTACCAGTCCTATTTCGCATGGATGGTCCAGATCTTCCTCCGCTTCTTTTAAACGCGTTCTCGCCCCCATGTCTTGCGCCACTTTCCCGTCACAGTGGATGACCTCCGTTAGTGTTCCACACAACAAAAATGGTTCTGCGCATGACCCTGTAAACTTTCGCCCTAGTAGCTGCACTTCAGTTTTATCCAGGCTCGCGGAAAACGTTGTCAAAGAACAGTTGGTAAACTTCCATACCTCTGACAATCTCATCAACTCATCCAACATGGCTTACTGAGGGGCCGATCTTGTCTCACCTGCCAGTTCGACATCTTAAACCTAGTTATTCAGAGTGGTGATTCCCGCCGGTCGATGCTCACAATCTTCTTAAACATGTCAAAAGCGTCTGACCGTGTTTTTCTCACTCTTTTTCTGACCAAAATTAGGAAAAATGGAACAGGAAATCCACTCCTATCGCGGTTACCATCCTATAACTTCGACGGCTTTAAGTTAGACAATATTAGCAGCAATTTTTTCTAGCCCTGTGCTGTTAGTAGTGGGATCATTCAGAGGAGCGTTCTTGGTCCTTTTCTATTTCTGCTATGAAATAATGGCACCTTTGAAGTAATTTGTCTTGACATACCATTCCTGTTTGCCGATGACGTTAAAAAGGTCTAATATTTTGAAGCTGATTCATTTAACTCCATGCTTGCACTTATTAATGAAGACCCAATGTCTCTTGATAACTGGTGCTCCAAGTGACTTATGAAGTTTTGTGCCGACAAGAGTTCTCTAATTACATAGATCTCATGTTCCCCTGGGCTCCATCTGCATAACTAGCCTGTTCATTTCAGTATCACGCACGGCTAAGAACCTGGGGCTACACTACTCCTGCTGCTTCAGATTTCGTGAGCCAGCCAACCACCGGACCGCTGTAGCTAAAAGAACCGCTAAAATGAGCCTAAAGGCATTCCGCACTCAAAACTGCAGAATTATCACCTTCAAGTCCCATGCTAGGCCCCACCTGGAGTACTGCCCGATTATCTTCACGAATATGCGTAAAGTCCATGAAATTGCAATCAAGAAATTCCGCGGTCGTTCACTAGAAATCTCCTTGGTCCTTCGTCTAGCCTAAACTACAGGGCCCGATGCAAGCTGCTTGGTCTTGAACTAATTTGGCATCATCGAGTCAAATCAAACCCTGCATTTCTTTTTACTCTTTGCCCTGATAATGCCCGTTCTGCTGCAGACGTCAAACGTGACGCCAGTAGTCCCCGTATCCACTTCGTAGATCCCACCGATGAAAATAACTCTGACTCGATTATCGATCAGGGGAAAATCTTTTACACTTGCTTATTCTTAACCGTAAAAACGCCTTAGTCCTCTGAAATCGTGTCCAAAATTAGCGCAGCTCAAAGCCCAGATGGCAAAGTAACTGGATGCAACGCTTTTACCTAATCTGTCACAATCCAGCGTTGGACTAAATGGGGCCTACGAACGTGGCATACAGTACTAGTTCATGACCAAATCCTCACTGACTTCACCATCCGGGATTTTCGAAATTCAGCTTTACCTTTTTATACTCTACTTTCTGGAACGTCCATGGTAATAATTTCTTTGAACTCCCCTCCTTTATGTTGCAGATCTGCTGTCCTTGGTTCAATACTCACCATAAACCCAAGCAAACACCCAAGCCCGGCAACTTTCCTCTTTTGTGTTTCAGATTCCGCATCCGGGCTACACGAGCTGTTACCGTTTCCATCTTTGTAAGGGCGGCTCCAAATCTGCTATCTTCTCACTTCTGGCAGAACGCTAGCCAGACCGGGCGCTCGAGTACTGGCCCGTTCAACCCAAACAACGCCGCTGGTGGCCTCGGATGTTACAGCTTAAATGGATCTTTACGAGTGGACAAGGACATGGTCATTGCCGTCACTAGAACGGCTCGCGCACCTTCTCAAATTCCCCACCCGTACCGCTAGCTAAGCTGAAACCCTGCGACAACAAAATGGCTAACATATTTGGGAAATGGTTTTACACCAAATATCTCTTCTACAACGCCCTTCCAAGTCCAGCCAACCGCCAGCCGCATATGAATAAAATCAGCAGTCCTGGAAGTTCCATATTCCCTGTGCAAATGATTCGTAAAATATCCTCCAGATAGCCTGAGACAATCTTTGCAGTATTCTTTCGCCTTCTTTAGCATTTTATCGGCCCTTTATATTATCCACTTTGCTTGGCGTTCGGCTTGGTTTTCACCACTGCCATCCAATCGCCGCATTTCCGCTGGCCTTTACTTCATCCGTCCATCACGTTATGCTCTTACCGTTTGGCCACCCCGGCCATATCTTGACATCCGCCATTGATCATCGGTTATATTTTGCGCCGCCGACATGCAAATTCAGTGCACCTAAACAGAAAATGACCAGTAGTTCACAGCTTGCAAACAGTAGCAGGAAAATCTGCATAGTCTTGTAAAATTAGTTGTCTAGTTTTGACCTCTGACTGGCATGCTTGTGTTTTCCGGCTTGCTTTTTAACATCCGATTATGATTTCCAGTATACTTTCCGAATAAACGAAAGTCGCACTTCTACCCTTATCTCTTTTGATTTGGTTTTACGATTCCTGTGCATAATTTCTTTGCAAAGTTTATCTTGCCTCGCGCATGCTTCTCGAAAATCGATAAATGAACATTGTCGTTATTATTCTCAAGATTATTTAGTAAAGCCAGTTTAGTTTTCATAAGGCCTATCCAGAGTGGGTCCATCTTGAGGACTGAATAGTGAACTTCAGGATTTAAGGTCGTTGACCAGGGAAATAACTACATGGTGGAGATCTTGCTGATAGTTTTAGTAGAAATTCCACTTTACGTTGACATGCTGAAGCACAATAAATTGCCTCACTCAAGGGATGGTCTATCCTGTGTTTTGTAAATTTAGAGGGTGCTGTGCAAAAAATGAACTTCATGTTTCGCCTGGGTTTAGACAACCGAATGATTGCATAGTCTGAAATATTTAAAGAATTCTATCAGTTGGGATCAAGATCACAAATTGTAGGCCTATATGCCGCAGTATATCCTTGACACGAAAACGGAACGTTATGCAGTGCACACCTAAATATGCGCATCTCACTCCCGTTGGTAAGGAAGCTCAATTTCCAGAGAATACGCCAACCTTCCACGGCAGACAGACCAGTGGAGATTTATCACACGGTATTCCTGCAGATGCTGATAGTGTAGTCCCAAAAATCTCTCTTGCCCTTCTTTCATAACGCAATCGACTAAGAGAATGGAGGGGATCTGAGTGAACATCTTGATGGATGAAGTGTACCTTGTATATCGTGGCACCGAGGCAACGCTGATTCGACAAAACGCGGGATCGCAAACCACTGCAGAGAAATGTTGAGCGGTCGCATCGATTAGAAAACCGGAAATTTCAAAAGGATCAGCACCACTGAAAACATAAAAATCTGGTGTGCGGTAAAACAAACGCAGCCGATCAGATGTTACAAAGTAGATACCAAGCGTCATAGTATATTTCGGTGATGACGGTGTCTGACACTAACAGGTTTTCTTCGGATCATCGGTGCCACTGCAGCGCTAATCCATCTGGACATGAGAATTTGAACTACTTTTGTCAAGAGAAAGCATAAAATGGCCACCAGGAAATACTGAACATAATGCTTCACCAGCTCACATGGGAGCTAACAAGTGGCCAAGTATGGTGCCCCGTGCAGCGTCGCAAATGAAAAGTCTTGCATTAAAGGCACTAGCGTCGAAGGAGACCACTGTGATCTCTGTGTAGGATATGTTTGCAGAGATAGAAGGAGGTCAAAGATGCCGAAGGTGACTTTAGATATCAAGTGCTTGTGAGGGGCACGGTCACGGGCCTTGGGTTAATTAAGGTGGATGATTGCGAAAGCTAGTTTGATTAGAAAGTTAAGAAAGTCAAAGTGACAGATGGGGCAGGGACGGAAATGGAGGAATCCGTGGCGACTGGAGCGGGGGAGATTGGAGGCTAAAGGACAGGCCACGGTTTAATTTCTGACTGCATTTTCCATCGCCCTGGAGACAAAGGGCGTATGGATAAAAAGGCGATAAGCAGGCAAATCATACACGGGTCATTTTTTGTGGCACGAAATGATTACGGAGCGCCTACAATTGACCAGAAATATGCAGGAGTTTACTGAATGTGCAGAGAGGTTGGGTAACAGTAAGCGTGGGTCAAGACCATCAGGGCTTTGGTGAGTTCTCGAGTTAGAACTAGCTAGTTGGTATACCATAGTCTTAATTTCAAAGGACAGTCAGTTTGGTTTACTAGAGGAGACATGGAACACCAGTTACGAAGATGTGGATGAATTATGTGGATAATGTTATTAAGCATGGAATCGGGGACTTGGATCCTACCATTTGCTGCCCTGTGGTGGCTCCCTGTAAACTTATGTGCAACGTAAACTGACATGCAGTGATAAATGTGTGTAAAATTGGGGTCTTATAAACAATTATCTCTTGTGGACAACGTTACGTGCATTGGTAACCCCCATATGATCAAACACTGGTATACGCACCTATGCATGCATGGTTAACTGCACGCAATCATGTACGTACATACATATATATAGATAACTAAGGTACCCAAATGCGTATATAACCTTGGGTAACTGTACATACCCCTATATATTCATTTATATTTGACAACAACAAGTAGTACGTAACCGTGCGCACTTCCGCAGCGACTCATATATAAGTGTTGAGGCTCTACCACTTTTCCACTTCAGTAAATTCCTGCTTAAGTAAGCAGTATTGTAACCCCTTCGCAACGTAATTGCGGCGGTGCTTCCCCTTACGGGACTAGATGAACCGGGTTCAGCGGGTACAAATGAAGGGATGTAACTGCTACCATTGTTGCCTAATTGCAAGAAGACTCAAGCATTAACAATATCATGCACACGTAAATGCAAACAACAGAACAACCAGTCCTGGAAACCATCTGGTCAGTATATGTTATAAGTCCAACCCTCACTTTCCTGCCAAATCTTTCTTTTGCCCAGAGAGTCGAATTTTGTACATTTTGCTGTATATCACCACGCGTAGTTGCTCTCAGGCACTTGTATCCATCGCCATTTTCCCGTGACGTTATAATACCTGATTCTCCTTGGAGAACAAGCGATTACTGGTCGCACGCACGCTAGGTTCATCCGAGTTTACGTCCTTTTTTGTTCATCCTAGTTTTGTCTGTTTGTTTCTGTAACCACATGTACCTGTTAACTTCTGCTGCTTCTGTGTACTATGCCTAGCAAGGTTCCATCTTGTCTCACCTCATGATTCTTATGAACCGGGTTGTCCTATCCCAGCTTTAAAGAGAACCAAACCTTAAAAGGACGAGTCAGTTGCAAGCGAGTGCCACACTTCAGTTTGTACGGAGCGTTGCTCAAAAACGTTAACTTGTCTTCTTGCATTACCTTTTACATTTGACATAAATTGCCCAAAATAGTGAACTCCCACATTTGGAGGCCGTGTATGGAGAAGCTAACACCCTCGGGTGGCAAGGATGTCACTTGACAATGACAAGGGAAAACGCCTCCCAGTGGAAAACTGGGTATTTGGCGACTTCCTCATAAATGCCGTTCGACCTCGAGTCACCTCAAAACTACGGTAAACATCCGGACAGTACAGTTGCGTGCCTTACATGTCTTATTGAATGTACCCTTGACGACATGCTTGAGAAAGTCGGTGGGTTAATACTAATATTAGATAAACCGGAGCAATGTTAACCCCTAGATATGACAAGCAATTCGTCAGGAATAACAGGATAAGGGCTGGACAGCTGGCCTTAAGGACGCCTGCTCCTGCCCTGCAAATCCTCTCATGACAATCAACTTGTTTCCCGGGAAAACAATTCCAGCAAAGCATAATCAAATTTATCTTCGATTGTATCATTCCTGAGAGGTTGCATCATCATCATTATGTAGGGATTCTGAACGATCCGCGAAGTCGTATAAGCAGGTGTTGCATGAATGCTAGAGTTGAAAATTTGAACACATGTCTGTCAGAAAATTCCATCAGAATAAAACTTGCACGAAGTTTCGGAAGCTTCAAAGAATAATCGACAAACATGCGATATCCTTCGATTTACATACCAATAGTTTCCTGGAAAATTATGATATTAATAAAGATGCATATTTCCCGAAATGCGAGCGGCATGCGCAAGGCAAGATCAAGATTTTGCAGAGGTGATGCACTGGAAATACGAACAATATAAATCGAAAGGAAAGGGGTGAGAGCGACCTTTAGTAATTTGAAAGGCTTTTTATTTTACCTTTATTTCTCGACATGAAAGAGTCATACACAATGCAAGTGCAGACACGGAAAACAGAAAGCAAACATACAATGCAAAGTGTTTTCGCTCATGAGATCATAAAAGGCAATGTGGTTTGCTGGGAGCGAGGCTTCGAGTCTTAAATCAAAGCTAGATAATGCTTCGCGAAGATTTTTCTGTGACGGATTACTAGTACTGTACTGCAAGTAATACTGTGTTTGAGTGCTTCAAAGGTGCGTGTCGCGGGCGCAAAACATAGCTGGAGGGCAATGGCTGTCGCCGAAAGTTGGCCGGGGTCCTCGAAAATCAAGAGAGTTATATGGTGGAGATGAGGACCAATATGGATGTGATAACAAAATGGCGATGAGTCAAAACCAGACTGGATATCATATGAGGCAGTATAACACGCAAAGGTCTGAAAACGAAGTCCGTTGAGCAAGGAAAGCGGTGACACGGGACAGGAATTATGCAATCGTAAGACTAATACATGAGGTTTGTTTTCAGCAACTTTGAATTCATGAATTTCAGCTTGGTCCAGAGATGAAGGTGGGGTCGGAAAAGAAGGCAACGTCTGGTGGACTCGTGTGAAGAACTGTTGCAAAGGGCATCGTTCTGTTGCCAAATTCTGCAAACCGGACTGGAGACTGATGAAAACTGACAGTCCTAAAATGTTTTCTGATGTCAAGATGCACTGTGAACGTCGGTTTATATCACATGCTAATAAAAATACTGTCTTTTGTGGGTCCGCTTTGTGTGGTTCCGGAAGAAGAATTTAGGGAAGGAGCAAGAGGAAGCCAGTACAAAATGGTGCATATGAACGTAGGAACTACATTGCTGTTTACCACAACAGTGCTAGTGGGTGGGACCGACGGAGTGCTGGCCGCCCAACCTGAAAAGCACCTTTGAGGGTGAACGCAGGTGTGATCTGCCAACCTAGCCGCACGAGCACACCACCACAGCCCATCTGCCTACTTCATGTGCGCCGGTCAAATCGGTGGATATGACCGCTCCCCGAACTATTGTGATAACGCTGATGTACTCGTGGTGTAGAGGAAGGAATTCAAGTGTGGTAGAGCAAGGGATACATCGTCTTTCCATGATCGGATATTCGCCAAAGCATGAGTAGGTGTTTCCAAACAAACAGGACAATAAGGCATGGAAGAGAAAAGAAAGACGGACGGCAGTCTGGCCTAGCTGCAAGCTGCCGATTAAGAAGCGATCCATCTTACGAGCAGCTCAGAGAAGGAAGTTACTAGAGCGCATAGTGCCATCCAAAATATTTGGACAGTGGCTGAATAATCCGGGTTATCTTTTAATATACATATATATGTATAGTTAAATAGATGGGCCAGCTAATCTAGTATGTGGGTCGTCTACGCCATGAGTAAACAGAATGAACCGTTATTTGGTAGGACGGACAGGAAACAAATGCTGCTGAAATAAATAATGATCGGACTACAAAGATAGATGCAATAGGGATTGACTAAATTTCGCTTGGAACTCATAGATTATATTCGACTGTAGCACGCTGTTCCTTTCTAAACAAGAAATAGTCGGGGTTAGTGGCTATGGTAGATGTAAGCGGTCACTATGGAAAGAGAAGATACCAAGTAGGACTCTATGTTCGTGGCGATACTATGAGGTCTGACTTATCTAAGAAGGTAAAGATGTCGATGAGGAGTGAGAAAGAAAGAACCCAAGATGTTGACCTTATTTCGTCTCGAGGGTATCGTTTGGGTTCGTCAAAAACAAGGTGATTTCGACGGGCCAGTCACTGGCATAGGGGGAAGAGTTAATGAAATGCAAGGGTGGGGATGATAGTGAATGTTGTTTTTTATTTTAGAAGACGGTTGCAGGTTATGGCTGCCACACCGTTTTGGCGATGGTGTTGAAATTAGTTAAGTGAGTGGAGGGAGACAGTTGTGGGTGTGCAACCCTATGTGCAATTAGAACGATAAGCTTTATGGATAGGGAGTCAGACTGTTGAGCGATAGGTACCATTTTCCAGGCAGAGAAAACGGCGAGTAGCATCTGACGCGGAATTGCACGTAACAAAGTAGCATGTGCTGGTGTCGGAGCTGTTTGAAGTGGAAGAGACTAGGTTGATTCCTAGTGACATTAGTAGGGAGATTTACTTTCCTTTCCGCAATGAACGAAAAGGTGACATCAATGCGTTTTTCAGAAGCCCAATCCAGTTTCATATTCTCGATCCTGAAGTGAGTATGGGTGGTGTAGATTAATGAGAAAGGGTGCAGTAACTACTTTACGTACTTCGTTTTTAAATGCAATAGATAATGGTGACAGAATGCGCAGCTGTTGAGGGAATTTATTCCGTACTGACGAATATCTGACAATAAAGAAGCTGGCTCGAACAGGCGTCTTTGGACCTGGGAGAGTTGTAGTGGTATCCGCATTTAGGAGAGTATGGGGTAGGTTTCTAACGCGAGGTGCAGGGACGCAGCTGTCCCCTGCAATAATATCGCTAAAGAGTGCTGGGTTTACTCTCATGCGTCGGAGCCACAAGGGAACTAATTTCAGCGACCCTTAGCGTTCCATGTAATTTAGGCTTGTAGAGTAGTCAATCAACTGCTTGGTAAACGCATTCTGGACGTTTTCAGTTGCCATTCTGTCGCGTTGCCTAATGCTGGAGCAGACTAGAGAGCAATGCTCCAGAATTGGTCTGATGTGGATCCTAAAAAATGTAGTTTGCTTTCGTTCACCTTTCCAGTTCGGTGTAACAGCCCCACTAATTTATTTGCTTTCGTCGCTTGTGCGAGAGCATGCTCCGAGAAGTTTACGGCGCAGAAATAATTTAGTCACAGGTCCCGATCTTGGCAGCTAATGGGGATGGTTTGTGTTCCAAGCTTGATTTCCCTTGGGGGTATAACGCATTTGTACCCCATAATGCTGTTTTTTCAGCGGAGAATTTCATCATCCAGTCGTTTGCCCAGGAGTTGAGTGACGCTAAGTCTTGTGATATGTCACTTATGGCAGATTCTAGAGCTTCAGGGCAAAAGGTGTACATGACTTTGACATCGTCTGAAAAGAGAAACGGGGTGCCGTTTTGAATAACATCGAACACATCATTAACGTACAACAGGAAGAACAGGGGCCCGGGACGCTGCCTTAGATCACTACGTCGGACAGCAGCCTAGGTTCAGATAGTAAGCCGTTCACTTGCGCTATCTGCTTTCTAAGTGGCAGATAAGATGAGAACCGCAACAGCACTGGATCAACAATACCGCTGGATGCCATTTTACTTAGCAACGTAGGTCAAGATACTTGTCAAAAGCATTAGTCATGCCTAAAATGATTCAGTTCGCATTATTCAGCGGGTATTAAAGACCATGAGCCTCACAAAGTCCTAGGTCAGAAAAGCCAAAGGTTCCAATAACAGCTCTGCCACCTAATGCACCTGAATGTTGCATCCGCCGGGCTGTCCATTTTGGGCCCGTGCTTGTACTAGTCATGGAGCAGCCACGGACAAATTTTCAACATCCGGTTACCTGGGGAAGCTACGGGCCACCCTGTTAACTCCGTGTTTGACATGACACAACAGTCCAGTCTCCCAGAATATCACGCCATTGAAATGTAACCCAGTTTCTTTCTCCACCATTTCGGGCAACCAAATCGCTCTCAGAGCTGCCCCAAGTTCAAAATTTGGGCGGTAATTGACTTCAGTGCAGCAACTAGCAATTTGGCAGGGACAATGTGGAGATGAATTATAGCGTTTGACTTAGGGGCAGCAAATGTGCTACCGAGAGATAAATAACTTTTGAAAGGCAACTGATCAAATGAAATTCAGCCAATGACTGCGGATCAGCCTCTGCAGCACGTACATTGGTTACCCGTGTGTGTCGGATGTGGTCGGTGATGAGCTTATGTTCCTTCTAGCGATTAATCAGACTCGATCGCAGCGCCCGATCCCATCCAATTCCTGATTTCAAAGGTTTTGCGGTAATATTTTGCCGGCGGAACATTCTGCAAGATGCAGCCTAGACGAACATACATCACGGACAGACACAACATTAAATTTTTAGTAGCCGGAGGTTCTAGTTGAAGACGGTAAGGAAGAAATTCCGATTTCATATTTCAAGGATGACCCAATCTTTCATGTAAAGGTAGGTCTTCACTAATTTGCGTTTAAAGCAGGTATAAATCTGCTGGAAGGATTTTATCAGTAGCTTTTCTGCAACCGTCCGAGCTCTTCGCCAGCCTAGAACACCTTGTGGCAAAAAGTCAGGGTGTCCATCAAAGCCAGCAGCCGAAAAATTTTCTGGTCTGCGGGATTTGGCAACAGAACGATGCCCTTTGCAACAGTTCTTCACACGAGTCCACCAGACGTTGCCTTCTTTTCCGACCCCACCTTCATCTCTGGACCAAGCTGAAATTCATGAATTCAAAGTTGCTGAAAACAAACCTCATGTATTAGTCTTACGATTGCATAATTCCTGTCCCGTGTCACCGCTTTCCTTGCTCAACGGACTTCGTTTTCAGACCTTTGCGTGTTATACTGCCTCATATGATATCCAGTCTGGTTTTGACTCATCGCCATTTTGTTATCACATCCATATTGGTCCTCATCTCCACCATATAACTCTCTTGATTTTCGAGGACCCCGGCCAACTTTCGGCGACAGCCATTGCCCTCCAGCTATGTTTTGCGCCCGCGACACGCACCTTTGAAGCACTCAAACACAGTATTACTTGCAGTACAGTACTAGTAATCCGTCACAGAAAAATCTTCGCGAAGCATTATCTAGCTTTGATTTAAGACTCGAAGCCTCGCTCCCAGCAAACCACATTGCCTTTTATGATCTCATGAGCGAAAACACTTTGCATTGTATGTTTGCTTTCTGTTTTCCGTGTCTGCACTTGCATTGTGTATGACTCTTTCATGTCGAGAAATAAAGGTAAAATAAAAAGCCTTTCAAATTACTAAAGGTCGCTCTCACCCCTTTCCTTTCGATTTATATTGTTCGTATTTCCAGTGCATCACCTCTGCAAAATCTTGATCTTGCTTTGCCCATGCTGCTTGCAAATCGAGAAATATATATTATTTTTATGGTAATTATTACGATTGAGTATAATATTTTACCTTGAACTTTTGTTGCTAGCCTCCTTCTTTATGAAATGAGATTACTTTTGCCCGCTACACCGTTATGATGTAATGATGCCCAGAACTGCTCCGGTTTGCAGCAGGGCACAGCTGGCAAAATACGACGGGGTAATGCTCACAAACGGGTGAACACTAAGTTTATGTTCTTTGGCTTGCCTATATCCGCCCTGTTTATACCATCACAGGAACCTTCCTGCTCCCTGATTTTGTTCATTTACCTACACTTTGTATAAACAACCTCGACATTTGTCAGTGCGGCCGATGGACCTTGCCGGAATCACAACGGTGTACCTAGTGAACCGGAGACTATATTAGGCTCGCATCAGAGATTTTTGTTTAAACTGTCTATGAATCCGACTCTCCAGTAAAAAGACTTCTTTCTACTTCTCTGGCTCTTCAGGCTAAACACAAGACGGAGTAGTGAACATACGCTTGCCCCGTCGGCTTTTCTCAGCGCACTCCTTCCCAGGAACGACGTGGCTATTTTCCAGACACCGGTGAATCATTTCAGGTTATCTTTGCTCGAGACGTCTGTCCTTGTTTAATCTTTGACTTAGTAAGCTCGTGCGATGTCTGATACAAATGTCGTTCAGAATTTTATCTTTTCTGGGTACATTTACAGACTTGCGTCTGTTATTGACTTATATCAGTCGTTACGCATTATCCATTTCTCGTTTGGTTAACAAATAGAGTCTTCCGATGACAGCTGTGTTTAATCGCACATGGTTTTCTTCTAGTTCGCAATGCAATGATCAAAAGTTAAAAGTGTTAACACTTTTTTAATTGGAGCCATTCAACCTAGTGGTGTATGATCTGTTTAAATTTCTTTTACCTCGTCGTTGCTCAAGAACCCAGTTTACAACTGGGGCATGAAACTCAGTTAGAAGCCTAACTACTAGGTCTTCACTGGTGGAGAAATTGATGGCATCCAGGTGAATCCAGCACGTAGATATTTCTACTTGTGGTGCGTTTACCGACAGATCCAAAAGAGAAGACACGGCAGGCACTCTCAATAATGTAGTTACTTCCACAGCCGATCGACCTCAGGTTGAAGGACATCACTTTGCAGTGATGTACACAATTAACTAAGGGACTTCTCAGAAGCACTTTCCACTTCCCTATTGTTAAGCCTATTTGCTCTGCCAAATCAAGTACAACAAGAAATTCATCCGTTTATGTGTCAAATAGCATGCTGGTAATAGCTGTTTCTTCCGTTCTTTCCAGGGTTGCCGACAAAATGCCAGAACCAATAATGTGGGCACGGGAAGACATCTACAATTATGCATTGGCCATGTTGTTACATATCCTGCCATGTGGAAATCCATGATTCCACTAATTATAACCACTTCCCTAGAATCTTCCATTGCAGCGCTTTTTGTTTATGTGGCCCGTGTCCAGTAAAAGAATGTAAAGTTTTCTCATTTACCAGGTTCCACTTACCTCTGACTGAAAACCTTGGGAATTCGGAATCACTCATGATTTTGTGTCCGTTTCCAAACTTAAAACACTGTCTCGTTTTAATTTTGAATCATACATTCTGCTTGCTGGGCTCTCTACAACCTAACCACCTGTGCGCTACACCGTCCCACGTCGTGAGTTGTCATCGTCGAGATTTTATAGCTACTATTTTGTTATTTTGATATTACTCGCGAAGTAAGAATCATTTCCTCAGACATGAAAATTAGCTTGATTTTTCTGATCATTGAAATTTACGATTTGATCACTGTTTAATTATTCTGATAAATTTTGTCTAAGCTTTCACAACCGAATTTCCGGCTCTGACCTGCCCTTACCATAAACGCTTTTATTCTATATGGCATAAATCCAATCGGTCTGCTTAGTTGCCTCAAGAGTAGGTACATCTTTCGGCCTGTATACTCATTTCTCTATCTACAAATTTCCATACCCGTCAACATCAACCTGCTGTTCAGACGTACAGTTTGAATCAAGGTGTTTTCGTTTAAGTCACATTATGGTATATCGTTTAATTAAGCCAGTCATTTAGTGCATTTGCAGACAAAGATTCTAGCAAAGCGCTTCATCAGCAAGCAAAGTGTTATTGATGCAAATACATCGTTTAAAAACAAAAATAACCATAGAAAAAATCCTCTCCAGAGAGAAATTTTTGCCAACACTTCGCACGACTCCAGTCACGCGCATGTGATTTCCAAAATGTCACCACCAAACATTCCACGGCCAGTCACAGCGGAGTCGCCTAAAACTTGCATTGTGTCTCCAAAACATTCACCCGTTCGCCGGCCTAACAGTAATTTATTAGAGACAATATCGTCCATTGGTTCACGCTTTGCTTTGTAGACCTACACATATCGAGCTCGAACTCCCACATTTCCGCCCCCGTCCAAACGCCCCACCTAAGAAACAGCAACACAACGTCACTTTGTTCAGTTAGACTTGAACACCCTTCCACCAAGCACCCGCTCTACAGTACGATTGCCAGGGCCAGTACCTGTAGTTCACCGCCATACTCCAACCTGCCCCCACAGGCTGCATGCCCTCAAGTGACCAATGGTGTGCTTAACTCCAAGGAAAGCAACTTTTCTCTAACCAACGATGTTGCAACCCTTCTCAATAGAAGAGGCCCACGTAAAACACATAAACCTCTTCCACCTCCTAAGGTCCTCACCAAGCCCATAAATAATAGCACGGTGCCATTAGATCTACCATGGTCACATAGCTCAGCCCCTTCAGGAGGTATGGCTAACTCCGTTAGATCTGAATCTCCTCATTTCAGAGGCGAGAACAAACCCCACAGCACTGAGAACCCTCTCTTGCTACCCCATCCAACGACGTTATTTAATAATCATAACTTCGACCTCGGTTATCGTCCTAGAACTGAAACTGGTTTCCGTAGTGCTGGCCCGTTAGCTGTTCCCCTAAACGTACGTATGAACCATATGCAACTCCGGACACGACTACACTTTTCCGAGTTACCCTCGACTGACCATCTACAGCCTATAAACACAATGCTTAAGCCAAACTGCCAACACCAACTGTCCCACCACCCCAGACCAAATCTCTAGGCTTCAAATCAGCTAGAAGGCAGGCCTTCAAACATCCTGCCGTCTATTGACATGCTCCAAATGCCGTCAGGATACCCCTTATTTTACCCGGTTTTTCCCTCAGCCATACCATGATGCCTCCATCCGCCGATTGGCATCAGCCTCTTCACTCTCCTCCAAGAATTGCACGTTGGCTCACCGCCTATAGCAAATGATACAGGTTTGGTACCTTCTTAGCCGTAGGCTTATGAATTCAGTGCGTAATCAGGGTTTCAAATAGATCACTGCGCAAAGTGGGCTTACCACTAACATATTCATTCGTCCTGCTTGTCTCTGCACGTACTGTTCACCTCAAATGAAAAATCATGACGTTCCATGGATGACATTTGGCCCTCTAGTTTATCCACATTTCACATGCTACTGGCCACAAGAGCATCCTTTCAATTGCCTTACCAAATTCAAAATGCTCACCAGTCGTATATGATAAATAAGAATGTAACGCGTTGGCGCCTGGTGTGACATGCGCCTATATCACGAGGATACTGATTTGACTTGATCATACAACTGAGACACCGCGCCTGTGACCGGCGCCACATTTACCCCGTACGCGCCGATTGTCACATTGACACTTTACATCTGGATTATAAAATGTTTCTTTAGTAGGGGCAGGATAAATAAGCGCGGCGGAGGCTCTCATGTACAAAGAAGGTATCTCTTTCAGCTCTCTGATTCTGATGAATCAGGGTTTACGCGTACCTCATGCTGTCATTATTGCACACACCATAACCCTCAGCTGAAATACCTCCAGATTGCCACTCCTCACTTTGTTCCGTTCCAATTTGCGGTACAGGTCCATGCTTGCGCTGTGAGTTGTTTCTCGGCTGTTATTCTTTGCAATTTAGTAGTGTTTTTATAGACAGTGTTATTGTAGTACTTTTTAAGCACTAATTGAGAAACCGTTTTCTCTGTCGAAAATAGTTTCCTAAATTTTTCGACCATTTAACACTCATAACTCTCATTCCTGCTTACGGTTTTTAAATGCTATATTTGCCACAAGTCT
>LUCM01010370.1:2360-35242 GCA_008360955.1 Fasciolopsis buskii
TAAAAATATGAAAAATTCATTTACCAGAATAACCTTATATAATTTCATTGAGAACCCGGAGCAAGGCACGATGACACACGATTGTCTACATATCCTATCAAATTATAATCGCCCAAACTGAAAGATACACGAACACGGAAAGAAAAAAAAAAAAAAAAAAAAAAAAAAAATTTGATCATTCAAATGGATTGACGCAGTGCGCGATGTATAGTCGGGTTTGGATGTTCTAGAAACTTTTTGGCTGATGTTGATAACTTAGCTTGAAATTTAAAAGCTATGACATTGCTGGCTAATGTGGGAGGCGCACCGCTGTAGTAAACTGAACTCGTTCTTCGTGTGCCCGCTTTGTGTATATTTGCTTTTGTCTTGCAAAACGCTTCGGATGCCGGAAGTATAAATCACTTTAATAACAACAACTACTTTTCATCAAGAATTTTACATCTCGTTATTTATTCCATTAGTCTTGTGTTCAAGAATAAAAACAAAAAACTCCAATTCCAACGGTTATATGAATCGTAACTAGTCCAACCGTCTCGGAAGTCTGTTTCCCTCACGCTAAGTGATTAATCATAAAAATTTCCGCTAGCTTTGCCACAAGATTATCTCCCATCTGCTCTTTGTCAATGCCTTAACATTATAGCACTTTCGACCCGATCCGCAATTGCTGAGCTTCCTGTCGCCCTATAAAAGATTTTATGGCAATCAGGTGGATATAGAGTGTACACTGGGTAGTTGTATTCGATTAGTTTTATAGGGAGTAAGGGGGGTAAAAAGGTGAATGCAAAAGGCGAAAAGGGGAGAAAATTGGGCGGTGGGGCTTCGTGAGCGAAAATGTATGGTTTTTATTCGATAGGATAAATACAGCTGGTTAGCAATAAATAAATGGAACCAAACCCCATAACGTAAATGGTGAGATAAGGGGCGGTCAAAGTGTGGCATTGGAAATTGTTTCGAAGAATAATTAAATTTCATCCGAAAAATGGGGCACAAATTGTGCTCAAATACGTGAATAACAAAAGAGCATTCGCTGAAAAGGGGACGTTTGGGGAAAAAGTTATGTTTAACCGGCTTGTAGGGCATGTACTGACTATGAGTTTCCGAACATATCTTTTATTTATAACGGGTATTGCTGCGTGGTTGAGTAAAATATAAGATTCTACTAAACTAGAAGCTTGACGTCCCAACATCGTAGTACATGAGGCCATATTTAAATTCAAGCCAGAAAATGCCCTCGTTTATACAGGTTTTACTTGGCAGACGTGATTTGGAGCAACTTTCAAACTTCGTTTTCCAGAGCCATCGCGTGGCCATTGTATCGCCGTAGCGGGCAAAATGTCAGAACCTTTCTTTTCTTGTGAAAAATTGCCGTTGGGGGGATTAACGCAATACACTTAATAGAAACAAACTTTTCTCTTTGTCTGTCCTCTGTTGCCAGTGGTCGATATTTCAGTAATCCTGCGTGAGTTATGACATTCCCTCTAGGTATCCATATTCACGTGTCTGTACTACCAAATCATTTCCGTTATTGACACCTAAAGCCCTCAGGGCACTAAACAGACTATATGCGGTGCACCTGTTGGTACATGCACACAACCGTGATTTCATTCTTGCCACTGGAACATGACTGACGGACACAAAAGCTGCTAGTCATTTACAACGCTTTAAGGAAAGACGTGATAAATGAGCGCCTGGAATTCTATCTCATATACGAAAGAGATACCATTACAAATTCATGGAACAATCACCTTAAGTTTAATCACTTGCAGATTCTGTCTTGCTAAATGGGTCAATCGAACGTCAGGACTTAAGGATCGGCTACATCAAACGCTTTCTAGCATTAACCGGTCAGAATTCTTACCTGCAATTAAGCCGTTTTAAAATACTACCTAAATTTTGGGTAACTAGCTGGTTGCTGGCTAATTCAGTCTGTCTGGAACTTGTTGGTCTTCATTCACCTCCACAAAGCGTATCTCTGCGTTTCTCTTTGGCGTACAACTAAATGAGAAAACAGCTTTTTGCATCATCCATAAGGGCCTCGGCTTGCCTAAAAACTGGACTGTGATGAAACACGGATATATTTATTCGAAGTGCCCGAGAGCCAACTGCAAGTTGCTCATGCAACTTTGCCCAAAAGCTCCCGTCAGACATACAAAACACCTTACCGTTCCTGCAGTCTTTCCTTCGTACTTGACTGATGTTTGAGTTGTCAGTATTGCAGTCTTACGAAGCCGAGTGGGGGTGGCGCAAATTTAGTCACAACGGTAGGAGGCCGCCAAACGAACTATGAGATCCGTTTTAAGCCAACCACTCATACAAAATAATGAACCCGACTTGACTGACTGCCCACGTGAGCCCCTTTTCTTTATGCTGACTCCCTGTGCGCAGTTCTTGTCACAGGCAGGTTTTGCCGTTATTTTTCGTTGTCCATTGCCCTTTTGTGTTGATTTTTATAGGCCGCGTTTTTCTATCAGTATCTAACTACCATGTTTTATTCTCGTGATTTTTCCCAAATAATTTACTACGTGCCCAGGGCAAATCCGTTGCCAGGTCCACATATACCTTGTCACAACTACCAACACTCAAGCCTGGCATAATGCAGCTGAACGGTAGCCCACCATATAGAGCACACAAGACCTTAACCTTCCGTCAGCCACGTCTCCCGAATCCTAACGAGTTCCGTCCATCCAAGGCGGAACTGGCAATTGTATGCCCTTCCAGCAGCCCTCTATCTTCTTTTCATGTGTTCTCCAATTCCGCTGGCAGCTGGCAACTGCGCGGGGACCACGGTGCACTTAGCAGAGTCACCATTCCTGGTGGGAACCCGGTTCCTCACTTACAGGACCTCATCTTGGCGCCCTCCAGTTTCACGTTCTTCAGCCACACAAATTTAGCACGGGCTCACAATCAGACCCTTGTAGAGAAGATCGACATACCTAAAATGGAGGTGACCATGACTTTTGGGCTGTTTGAGTTCTTGAGTTTTCCCTTCAATTTCAACAAACCGGCTCAAACCTTCCATGGCTTTATGGAAGAAGTCAAGCTAAGTTTACGAAATGTGTATGTGTATCCGGAAAATATGTTGTTGCAAGCCACGCGGAGGAGAGACACTCAGCTTTACTATGATCTCTTTCCAGGCCACTTAGCAAGCTTGACGCAACGAATAACTTCGAAATATGAGATTTGATAGCCCAGTATCAAATTCTTAGAACATATCGTCTCGTCTTCAGGTATCTTTCCTTCTCCGAGCAAGTTCAATGCAGCTTGGGACTATCAAAAGTTTCGTTCTCATAGGAAAAATGACAGTTACCTTCTATAAACGATTTGTCCTTAGTTACACGGAAAGATTTATTCCGCTTACCGGCAGTAAATTGATCGAGATTTTTTTGGCGGAATTCGGGGTGTGATTGGTTCTGATAGGAAATTGGAGAAATGTTGGGCGAGATTTCCTAGTGTGGAATAGGTAGAACTGCGAGGCCTGGAAACTTCTGCAATGGCTTCCAAAATATCGGCCCCGTGCGATGCAGTGATGATTGATTTCTGGGATTCGCAAACAGAATAGAAGGGTACTCCAGGGAGCAGCTTAGTGATGCCACTATCTTCATTTGGATCATGAAGTGCGCCCAATTTCTTTTGAAAATTTGAGAGCGCTATCTTACCCATTTGTCAGTAGCGGAAGAAGAAGATCCCTTCTAAACCAGACTTTGTTATGAAGCGTTAAGATTTTATCATACGCTGTTGGGGTCTGCCGTCCTTGGGGTTGACCGGAAGTTGATGAAGTACAGCGATGATGCCAGGCAGAATCTTTGGCGCACGGTAAATCTGAAAAAATCCGAGCCGGACCCAAATTAGCCGCGAGCAGCACATATGTGTGATCCCGAAGAATAGGCTAATTAGTCGAGTTCCAGTAAAATGAATGGGCATGAGAACCGACACAACAACTGCGACAAGCCACACAAGTTACATCGGTAATGTGAAGTACATGTTGTTCGTGTTTCGAATGCAAGCACATATCACATCTGAGAACGGTCATAATATCGTGCCTGATTAAGTCTTAAAAGCGTATTGTGTGAGTGATCCGCTGGCGGGAACGTTGGTCAGAAGCCTAATACACTGAGTCCGGTAACGGTGCACTGCTGGTCTGAAGAGGGGAGTAAAATCCGCATTGGTGGCGCAACAAGATCAGTGTGCTGTTGGACTGAATTTGAATGTTGGGCCTGATTTCAGGTGTTTAGCCTCATTTTTGCATATGCAGGTAATGACAATTAGGCAGAAAACGATACATTCAAGGAACTGGGAGTTTTTGCAAATGGTCGGCTCGAAAGTATCTACCGATAAATTCTAACAAATGTAAACTTCGAATTACAAAACACACCAGGTTTGATTTAATCTACTGTTTCGCGTGCCACATGCCACGGATTTTCAGTCGTCTCGGAATAGTCAGGTGGCGACCAGATATGTCACAGGAGTGCTGACAAAGCTTTGCTCGACAATTTCGGGGAACCAATGGGAGTCATTTCTTTCCTTGTGCAAAGTGCTACTACGTCCTATCCTCAAGTGCTGTGTGCCGTCTTGGGCTGCAAGCGTCCGCAACTATATGGATCGATGGAACGCGAACATAATATGAACCTTCAAAATTGTGTAGAGCCTAAAATTCCTACGGACCAGTGACCATGTTGGGTTAGCCGCCACAGATGGCAAAAAGGAAAAACGTAATCCATATGGGAGTTACTGTATGCCAGAATTGATGGTCCGGGTCTTCGCGAATCAGGCCGTGCTGCTGTAAAAAGGATTGGCCTAAGGTGTTGTTTGCTGCAGGTCAGTGAATGCACTCGGATGTGCTCAAAATCTGTGCTGGAGGTCGGCATTTAGGGATATGGGAGTATAAATAGAATCGAGGCAACTGGTTTCCTATTCCTCTGCCTCGTAGTCCTTTATAGCTTGGTATCATGCTTGTATGCATGGGCATGAAACCGGTCAAAAACTGTAGGTTTCGGAAGCAATTTCAAAATTCGTGCAGTGTCGGAAGCCAAGGAAACTCCCTGTCAACGTCGATCTGAGGGCTCGTTTGACTATTACGGTCACATCCGTCCTGTGCGAAACCTAACTCTTAGTACACCTGCTACTTTGGCATTCAGACATAGTGGAACGCTCGCAGCATTGGAAGCTAGGGACTCTTACAACACACCGGTCTAGACAATCCAGTGGCTGGAAGCCCAAGTTTTGTGCTATGCACCGCAGTGCCCCCAAGAAGCATTTCCGGTGTGCCTGCTATAAAAACGCTATGCACTAACATATAAAGGAGAACATTAGGGACATGGTGGGAAATACATCGTTCCTACCGGATCCCATAGTCGCAAACCCTGGGGGGATTTGGAGCAGCTGTAGCTTCAACCTGCTTTGGCAAGCAGCAGTTGCGTGGTTGGTGAATGCACTTTTTGCTATCCGGAGACTTTGCGTTTCGGCGGTAGAGCTGCTATGGGCTCGAATGAAGCCATTGTTGAAAGGCTGTGGTGGGCAATGGACGAGTCCCTGCTGGTCATCCAAGGAGAGTTTGCGTCGCTGAAGGGACAAAAAGAAGACCGTGCAGTTTAATGTAGGCCAGGAGAAGGCAGGACTATAAAACTTAAAGGCTGAAATTTGTATGTGCGTTGGGCCCATTAGGATAGCCGGGCTTGAGTTCGGTGTGCAAAGCTTAGAAATGCGGTCAAAAAGTTGATGGAGCACGCAAACTATGAAAGCTAGGCAAGTTTAAGTGAATGCCCTAAGAAGGAGCTAAATAAGTGGTTTCCTAATGTTCGTTAAAAGAATCCCTCAAGGGGGGATCGACCAATTAAAGCCAATGGAAATCATGTTGCAGTGGACGACTGATTAACTACTTCAGGAGTGTACATAGGTTGGAGGAGGTCTTTCAAAAAGAGTTCGATCGTCCAGCTACACCACCAAACAAAGACCACTCGCGCATATCAGGGGGCGCGTTTTGTCTACACTCAGGGAATAAAAACGGTTAGGAAATAGGCAGACTTAGATGAGATCGAGCCGGTTGTCATCAATCCTCTGGCCAACCTCTTGGTAGGGCCGATTTGGAAGCTGCATTGCGGCAGAGACATTTACCACGGAGGCGGAAGACGGCAGTGGCAGTGGCAATTTACCGGCTGACTTGCGGTCGGGAGTATGGAATTAGAATGGTGAACGTGATAAACATCCGCATAGTTTAAGGACGTTAGCCTACACTTGATGCATCATCCCATGCGGTGACCCACTCAGCGTAGATTTCTGGAACAGAAACTTATTTTCACGACGCTTTTGTGCTTCTTAAGCAGACCAGATGAAGGGGTGCGAGTGGAACTGTGATATCTCGAATTCAACAAGGCGCATGAATCTATGCACCATTGCCGCCTGTTGCTGGAGTCGCGATTCCCTGGTTTAAGCAGTAGGTTCGTGAATACGACAGGTGAATTTTAAATGGTTGATCTTTTGCGTCCTGGTCGAGGAAGCTAGATGAGCACCTCTGGAGCACTACGGGGATCGGTACACGGGCCACTACTGTTTTCACTGCTAATACGTGATTTATCTGTGGCACTACAATTCCTTGGATTTCTCTCCGCCGATAACATGAAGGTCGCTGGGTCCTCTTGATGAGACGCTCTGGACATGCGCATGTTCGCAGTATTTAACTGGGAAAATACATGGGATGCACCGCCTAACGTAGGGCTAATCCAACTGAAGCTGGACGTCACAATCACACACGAGAATTGACTTCTCGCGCTAAGTGAAGTGAGCTATATGGTGGGTTTGGGATCAAGGATACCTCGGGTTTCAGCCGGGCCAACCAGTGTGCTCCGGCAGCGGAGAAAGCCAGAGAAGATCTGTTTTGTCGACTGAGATCAGCACCTTCTTGCTGAAGTGTGGAGATTTTCCTTCCTTTTATAGGGTTTTTGTTAGGTCACGCTTAGAATAATGTAGCCAGGCCTGCTCCGACTTCTTCCAAAAGATAAGGACTGTTTAGAAAAGGTTTAATGACTGGTCACGTGCATGACTGAGACAGAATACCTGTAAACATAGTTGGCATGGGCAAAGAACATGAGGCTCCGAGACGCAGGTGTTGCTTTCTGTGCATACCATTGGGAGAAATCCGGACGTCCCTTAGGCAATTTGGGTAATGTGATGTGTGATGTGCCAACTGTACCGAATTGAACTGAACTTTATGTAATAGTGAACGAAAACAGTTAACCTCAAATCCCGCTATGCTTTGGAAGCCAAGAGGGGTCGGCGACGGCATACCTGTTTGGAAGCTTATTTGATCATTGTCTTGTGTAAATTGAAGTGAAACCAACTGTCACGTCACTCACGTACCGTAAGAATGGTGTTCCTGTACGGGTGCGTGGTTTTGAGTGATCTCTCGTAGCATGTCAATGTTGAGTTCTTCCAGTGGAGTACTGATGCTCGGATCCGCATGGTAAGAAAGAAAAGGCCAAATAACCCGGAACTCAGTGAGGTGGTGGAGGGGACTAACTTACTGAATGGCAGCATAGAGTCTCGAATTTCACCATCCTCGTCCACTGAAGAGCACTGCCCTCAGTGTTGCGTGAAGCCACAACGCGCCCAGAGTGTGCTACGTTGGTGCGGTGCGTTTCTAAAATGTAGACAGTGCGTAGTGAAAAACATTGTATTTCCATTTAGTAGGTTTCCCATACCGACCCTTTCACTTGCTGAGCTTCGGTCCACCAGGACAAAAGCTGTTTCCTACTTTGCAGACCTGCAGTTGGCACTCCCTGTTTTTAGAGGACCACTGTTCCGACATACCACACTCCGTGTAACGCCAGGCATGGACTAGTCTGGGTGGATTTTAGGCTCACGACCCTGGGAGACAAGGAAGGAAAGCCTCATGATCCAAGGCTCCTTTAGTAAGAACAGAAGTGTCACACACCTACTTAATTCTTAAAAATAGGTGGTGTAGTTGCACGATTTCTAGGGTGTTTTACTGCGGAAGCCATTTCACCTGAGCCTTATCTAATTAGCACTACGCCGCTTTCTCGATCTTGCCTCAATTTGGCAGTGGTAACTTGCCAAAAGTATAGACGTTGTTTCATAAGAACAGGTATCCAGTTTTCCCGTGTTTCAAAATGCGCTGCATGACGTCTTAAATAGCGAACTCGAGGGCTAATTTCTATATCCTAAGTTGTTTTGTAGTCAAAAATTGCGAAAGGGCTGTCATACAATCAGACTGCCAAGATCTGCACCGCTGGCAGGCATGCCGGGAGCTATCCGCTGGCAGTTCCGTAGTTTGCTTGTTTCAGCCTCTAATAAGCCGCGCACTTTTTACGTTCGTCCGGGGCTTGAATATGATGTACCAGTTGTATCTGGTACAACAGAGACGGTGCTCGTTAACGGTTTTAGTGAGATCAGCTGTGAAGGTCAGCTACACTTGTTCAAGCTTTATCCATTTCGTTACCCGGGGCTCCGCGGGAATCTAGTACCTACCCCGGAGATATGGAGCCCTAACTAATTGCATTGCTTCTGTGACTCGGCTTCAGTTAAACGCTTGGGCACCGGCTGGAATTTGCGGCTGTTATGGTGTATCAATTTTCTAGATTTTCCACCCGTCAAAATTCACTTCCGTCTATTATGATGGAAGAACACACTGAGAATGACTTCAAGTAATGTCTCAACCAGTAGTTGATGAGGCGGTGGATCGAGGTGGGAGTCGGATGCTATGGGAGGCATTCTGTAGTGAAAATCTGTTAACGAAGATGAATGAATATTCCCGAGATATTTCTGCTTCTTTTTTGAGTTTTACTAGTTTCCGTAGATGTAGCTGATTATTTACATCAGAATTTATCGTCACTATGAAACCCTAAGGGCATAGCTACACCTCGGCAGCGTGACCATGTACAGAGCCTTTCTTGACTCGAGTAAAACTGGCGTCCATTTGGGTGTCGAAACTGGACATAACACTAACACCAGGGTGTTTATGACCATTACACTGCAAACCCTGTTGCTCTACAACCTTGTCAGCTGTATTTGGTGAATAAATAGATGCAACGTTTCGCCGCAGTCCACTCAGTTGTATTTGGGAAACCCCCTGTTCCGTCGATTCCGTGTGCCGAAGTTCATCAAATGGCAAGGTCAGTAGCGTACTTGTTGTGGCCCGATGTGGCCATATACCAATTTAGGTTTCGGAACCTTGGTTACCGATGGCCCCCTCCCAGCGGCTATGTGGCATGGTCTTCCCACTGCACTTGTGTTGGGCGTATCAGGAAGGTAGCATATTTTTAAGGTATCGAAACTGTTGGGTGTTCTGGCCTAACTTTGATGAACTGTATTATTGTTAATAACTAAATGATCTTGAACAACGAAACGGTAATATTACAAGTGTAGTTTTTTAACCAGTTGATTATTTCGCTGGGTTAATAGACTCATGCTTATCCGGTGACATTTCAAGACGCTAACCGATAATGCACAATGGAAAAATCTGCTGTACTATGCTCACTGGACTTTTTCAGTAAAAATCAAGTGCTGGTACTTTCTTCTTCAGGTTTCTTGGGGCACTTGCACTGAATATGCCGCGGGAAAAATGTCGCTTTAATTCGGTATCTGAAGATGTATACTCTTCCGACATCTCGGTCAGGAGCCGCGAAGCCGAACTGTGATCAGCAGTTTTTGGTTTTTTACTTCTTTGTTATTCATGAAGTAACAGTGTGCAATATTTCCCAGGGCTGCGGCCAACAGAGGGCTGCCAAGTGGGAAAGCTGACCGGTGATGGGGGATTCGAACCCGCTACCTTCACGTGCAAACGCCACGACCTTATCCGCTTGGCCACCGCCGTCTCGAATTCCTAACTTCTACACGTGTACCCAATCGGTTTGGTGGTTCTGCTTATGTTCCCGATCTTATCCCCGCTTCTGTCCTTCGCGTCTACTCAAACATTCCTTCTCTTTTGGTTAATAAAACTTGTATTATCGCATCCTCTATCAGCCTTACCCGCCACAACCCCGTACCTTCCACGGTACACTAAAGCGCCACACTTCCCCCAATTGGGACGAATTCTATAACTTCCTGCACTCATCCTTGGAATCGTTGTTGTTTCAATTCTGAGAATTGTAATCGTTCTTCTGCTTAGCGGCTGGACTCCTTAGCAGCGCCCGTCTATCATTCCCCATGAAGTACACGTTTACAAAGAATTCCCTGTATTATCGGTCGTCGCGCAGGCTAATCAAAACCCAAAATTTCCACTGTATTGAGCACGATGGGTGGTGATAGGTATGCTGAGTTCCCTCTCTTTTATTCAACCTATCCCTGCCTTCTTTCCCTATGCATTATGCCTCCCACTTGGAACATGTTCGATACCTGCAAGGGGTCGTTGTCAGATAGTGTCGTAAGTGGTTTTGTCTGGATAGTTCACATGATCTCACGGCCCGTCAGCCTCTGAACCTCGGCCCCTTCGGTGTGCGTACTCCCATTTAGGCTGACCAACAGGCGTGTTTAGCTCTGATAATGAACCTACTTTTGATTGGTGGCTGCTGCGTCAGTAAAACGCGAGTTCATTATTTAACCAGCGTAATTCATCTAACAACGCTGAACATCTCATCAAGATTTTTCTCTGCACCTCATCAGACGAATCAGCTAATTCGGCGTAGGAATGGCCTCGAGTGACGAGGCTGCAGCTGCCATTTTGGACCACATCCAGATTAGTTGTCGTTTTCGCGCCGTAAACTGTGGTATTCAGTCGGGGTTCAAAAGGATAGCTGTGCTAAGTGCGGCTTACATCTCAACAGACTAGTGCCGATACTCAGAGTGGCGAACTCGTCACTCTTGTCCAGAAGTGCAACAACTCTGGTAGTAGGTGGTTTTCATGCACAAATTTGACAACTTAGTGCACTCAAAGCTTGTTTAGATGAGCACTATGCCTTGTCTGCTCAGCAACCAACGTGGGCAGGCTTCTTTTGTTTGGATAGTCCCTATGTAGGTCTACTCCCTTTTCCCCTTGGATATTCACTCTTCTTGTAAAAAAATGTAACCCTGGGGAAAAGGCAGTGATCAGCGACGATTGCCTTGCTGTCTAACGCTGAACGATGATTACAATAATCGTTTGTTCCCACTTAACACGAATGCTTCAGGCTGTCTTCAGGATGTATGCGTCCTACTGGCAAGCCGATGGTAGCCACCTGACCTAGACTACATAGTCGGCTTCGTGTGTCTACTCGGATCTACGTTACATGCGCAAAGTGAATTAGACAGATTGGCGAAGACCGTAGTTCCCGTGGCAGTGTACTTTACACCTTTAAAGTGTAAATTTCCATTAAAACCTGTACCATAGTAATTCTAAGCTTGATATGGGGAGCACAGCAAGCAACCAATGTTCATCTTCGTTCAGCGCTAAACAGCCAGGAGTGCCTCAAGATTACATAGTTCTATGACAAGAGTTAATATCCAAAGGGAACAGGAAGCGGACCAACTTAAGTGGGAAAAGATAAGACGCTGCTGTAGCCAATACACGGAACACAGTCTAACTGTACAAATGCACTCTTCCAATCATTCTGATTCAATGGAAAATGACAACACGACTGCCACTGTTCACGGTTCACTGGCATATCCTTCAGTGTCTCCAGCCAGCTAGTTGACCAGTCCCTCGGACCCAACATACTTTACCTAAGTTCGCTGCACATCTTCTCATCCCACGTTGTCACGTCATCTGTTGACCTCCACAGGGCTTCTTCCATTCCTTGGGAGGAGCCCGAAATTGTGCACGGTATGGTAGACTAGTGTTTGCCATACGCAACACTTGACCCAACCAGCGTACTCTACTAAGTTCCATACGCTGAAATAAGGTATTCTGAGAGCCGGCACCTAGTACTAGATTTCGGACCTTCACATTGCTCACCCGCTCACTCCATCCAATCCTAGCCATACTACGTAGACCTCGATGGTCGAAAACCTCTAACCGATGAACACCTTCCACACGCATAGTCCATATCTCGCAACCGTACAACAAAACTGAGCGCACCGCGGTACAGTATACATGGCCTTTCAACTTCAGTGAAATATCAGACCGACGCCACAAGTGCTTCAGTCCAACGCAAGCTGCTCGAGCCTTGGATATACGCGTATTTACCTCCACCGCCGAGCTACCATCATTCGACACGTAGCTACCAAGGTGGGTGAAACGGTCCACAATCGTTAGTTCCTCTCCATCCAGTACCAAGTTCGGCGCTGCTGTCGTCCAGTCCCGTAACAACATTGCACTTTGAAGGTGCAGGGCACATGCCAAACTGAGCAACCGACATCGACAGTCTATCTAGTGCGTGTGGTGCATGGTCCACAGACTCGAACAGCCACACGACGTCGACTGCGTAATCTAGGCCACAGCATACCTGCATTTCCCAGTTCGACTCCTACATCCCGGAGACCTCCTAAAGCATCTTCCATCACCTCGTTCATGACGAAGTTGGACAGGAATGGAGGGATGAGATGCCCCTGTCGAACGCCACTGGTCGTTTCGAATGAACCTGATAGTTCACCGTATATCCTCACGCGACCATAGGAATAACAGTATGATGCTCGCAACAGGTTTAGGAACTTCGCTGACATATCATGCCGGTGAAGAACACTGAATAGGGCTGTCCAATCCAGAGTCCAACTCGCTTTTCAAGTCGATAAATACTACGATCGTAGGGCGGTGGCACGTGTGGCACGTCTCGAGTATTTGCCGAAGAGTGAATATCTAGTCGATGCATCCTCGACCGGGACGAAATCCGGCCTGCTGTTCGCGAATTTTACTGTAGCAAATTGGTGTCAAACGGCGCGGCACTGTCGGAGCTAACACTTTAGTAACTAACTATCGGAATTAAACTAATGCCACAATGACTACTACAGTCGTTCCGTGTGCCCACCTTGAAATTGGATACAATCAGTGACTCATCCCACGACAAAGAGACACGCTCCTTGTTCCAAATATTCCGGAGCAAGGAGGTAATAGGTCTCATCAGAGCTCCTTCACCCAGTTTGAATAGTTCGTCGTGACCGGCTGCTTTTTCCCTCTCCAGAAGTCGAATATTCGACTACACTTCCACTTCTGTTGGGGTGTCTACAGACACCCAAGAATTCACAGCTGCAGATATGGGCCTAAGTACATTAGCACACGGCCAGCTAAATGGATCCTTGAAGTGCTCTGCTCAACGGTCCAGCCTTTGTTGTCTATCATGGATGAGTCCTCCATTCCTATCGTACACGAATTCACTAAATAAAGTTCGCCGCCCGTGGGTGTCGCTTGTGAGCTTAAACAGTCCTTGACTGTTACCTGAAACGGCTGCAACTTCCATCTCTTCGGCTGCCTCAATCCACCAGTTTTCACGGCCATTCTTAGGACTTATCGTCGACTGACGCTGCAACTGTGGACGCACCTTATTCACCTCCTTGCAGTGAGGGAGCTGGCGTTTTTGCTCCATTAGACCCAGCAACCCTTGCGAGATCCAGTGTCTTTGATGAACGCTAGATCTAGGACCACAGGCGGAATCTGCTGCCAAATGCATCGCCTGCTTGATTTGATCCCACTGGTAATCTACAATGCTCGCAATAGGTTTACAAACTTCTCTGGCATACCCTTCCAGTGGAGAGCACTGAATAAAGTTGTCTAACCCACTGAGTCGTGCTCGCCTTTCAATTTGAGAAGGACTGCAATCGTAGGATAGCGGTGTGTGTGACACCACGTCAAAGTGCAATCTCGTTGTGACAGTCCCTTCTTGCTACTCACATTTCCATTCTACTCCCTCTTGGCCGATTGGGCCACTATGTCATTACAGCCACTGTTAACTTTACCTGTCACAACCCTCAACCCTCCTCAAGACACGTTTTTTTGCTACAATGCAACCGACTGGGACGATTTCCACATCTTAGCTTTCTACCCTGGAGTGACCGTTTCTTTACGTCAGACGTTTTCACATCCTTCTCCAACTTAACCGATGTTATTCTTCAAGGCATAAGTCTTTCTATTCTACACTTCTCGAAAACAGACAAACCCGAATCCTCCGATAACTTGAACATGCATGTTATTGTGTTGAACGCTTAGAGCGCTTAACATATCGCCGCTGGCGTTACTCGCCCCCTCCCAACTCCCATTATCACTTTGTGTAAGCTGGGAACAAGTGTATAACAACTGTAGAGGGATCCAAAGCGCGCTTCGTCCACTGAAAAGTAGAATGCTTATTCTCATCTGTTACTGATAGCCGAACGCTTTGGTCCCTTGCTAAAGCCGTCTCTCGCAATTTCTGCCTTCCCAATTTCGCTAACGCATGCAGTTCATCTGGTGATCTTGTTTGAGAAGTATACGAGAAAACTTTTTACTCCCCGGTTTTTCTCCAACTCCACTTTGCCCAATTATCCTGCATATCCACTTTCCTCCTCTCCCACTATTCTTTTTTCAATCTCGTATTAGCACTGGAAAGATCCGGAAAGCACTGTGTTCTCTGAACGTTTGCAAACCACCTGGTCCGGATGGTATTCTACCCATCGTTTTTAAACTGTGTGCTCCCGAGTCAGCCACTGTTTTACGTTGCATATTCTGTCGTTCCCTCAAACTTTTTACTTATTGAAAACACGCCGTGATTTCCCCTGTTACTAAGCGTGAAGATTCTTCTGACCCTAAAAATTATTCTTCGATTTCTCACAAACCATTTATTTCGATAGGCGTCGGCTTTCTCACTTGAGGCTATTCCCACACCGCGTTGATCCACAGCTTAAGCTGCTTCGTCTCCTGAAGTGTGCAGGAAATACCTTGACGAGACATTTGGCACAGTTAATTGGGTTACTCTGCTCAAAGCTTGAATTCGTTTCACTGACGCAGAAGACATCAGTTGAGAGTGAGTCAGTCCACTGTCAAAGCCAAATGCGGCTGTTGGCCAGCCTGCATTAAAGAGCGCACATTGAAGAAGCTGAGATTCAGAGGCTAGCGAGTTTTGAGAAAATGCGAGCTGGCCGACTGAAAAAGATCTACACTACTTGACAATGAACCGTTGCGAGTATCAGGCATGTTATCAGTGGGGACACAATGGGTAGGCCGAAGGGGGCAAAGACATTGGGTTGGAGACAAGAGACAGTTTGAATTTGAGTAGGAACCTTTGTTGACCGTTTCACTCACGTCGGTAACTGCTTGACTAAGGATAATGGTCCGGTAGTAGAGCTGAGCACGCGTACATCCAAAGATCGAGCGGCATACGCCGGACTGAAGCAATTGTGGGGTCGAGTGAATTTTTCACTGAAATCGGGAGGTCATATTTGCTGTGCTGCAGTGCGTCCAGTGCTGTTGTACGTTTGCGACATGTGTGGTTTGCATGCTGATGATGTTCGCCGCTCGGAGGCTTTTGATCATCAATGTTTGTCTATTATCGCTGGGATTTGATGGAGTGACGGAGTGAGTAATGTGCACGTTAGGAAAGAAGTATTGGGTTCCGACCCAAGAAATTTTCATCACAGCGCATCCAGCTTAGTAGACTTTGTTGGCTGGGTCACGTGTGGCGTGTAGCGAATACTCGCTTACCATTCCGTGCCACATTTTCCCTTCCTCCCACGGAGTAGAGGGAATCACGTGAAGGCCAAATGACGTGGAAGGTGGAGTGAGAACATGTACAGCTAACTCAGGTAGAGTAAGTGTCTCACATGTTCGTAATTGGAGTCCGAAAGATATGTCAACCAGTGGAGTAGATACAGTGGTAGATATGATAACGAATCGTGAGCAGTAGCGATTATGTTGTCATTTTCTGTCGAGTCATTGAGTGAGAAGTGCTTCTGCACAGTTGGACTGTGTTCCGTATGTTGGCTACTACGGCATTCTTTCCTTTCTCGTCTTTTTATATGCATTCGGTGTTCACTTTACATATTCATCTTTTCTGCGGCAATGTTTACCTTTGGGTAAAGGGCAGATAGAATTTGCGAGGTCAAAGTCTTCAAAAGAATCCACAAGAAGCCTTCATTTAATAACATCATAGTAGTCCTCCAGTCTTTACGATCCTGTCTCTTGGACGTGAATATCGTTAGTTCGAATCTTCACATCCCCGGAAGACTTCTTCAGCTGGTAGTCTTTCCATGGTCCCGGCGCCCTTCCCCAAATGTTTGCATCTGCTATATGATAAACGAACTAAAAGGATTATTTATCTATTATAAATGGTAACATTCAAACTGGTCAACCCATATCTTTTTTCTCACCAACACTTTGTTATCTGACTATAGCTGCTAGCTGAATCCAGCTCTCGCAATGCGGCACGACTGCGTCTCCTAGCGGTTCAGCACAAGCCAGGAGGTGATCGGTATTGCTCCCGATTTCTCCCCACCTCACTTGGAACCCACTTGATATCCTTCGGCCTTGGTGTACTCCTCGCTGATCTCCCGATTATTTTTTCTTTTATGACAAAATTAATTTATTCGCGCACCGTCTTATCTACTTAAAAAGATATTCCCGGGGAAATCAGTTTCCTTTGTCACTGCACCACAGGTCGCCGTGGTAACCTTCCTGGTTTACGCCGTTCTTGTGTTGGTTCATTTTGCTTCTGGTTCTTGATCTTATCGAGTCTTCACACCATTCTGGGATCTAGTTATGAATTCCACTAGTCCAACGTTTCATCAGTGGCACTGTGCAAACTGGTATTCTTCTTAGGTGTGCCTTCCGGTTTTGAGTTAAGTGTATTTTTCATTTTGAAAATCATCCATTTTCTCTTGATCGATTTCAGATGTTTATTTCCTGATTGGACTAGCGTACATCAACTTTATTGTCATCCACCAAATAGCCTACCTAATTCGCGTTAGAAATGGCCTTGGAATTATGGCTTTTATCCATTGTGTCCGTCGTAACGACGTTTGTGATAATCACGTTCATAGTAAGTGGTTTGTAACCCCTGAACACACCCGAAACAGTTGTTGATTTTCATCTATCTGTCCACTGATCCATATCCGAACAAGCATCGAGAGCCAGTCGAGGAGTGCTATCTTGATCCGCATACTTCCGAGTATATCAAACTTCCTTTCGGTCTGATTGAGAGTCCGGAAAAACAGCTGTCTGTTATTGTTCCGGCCTACAATGAAAGCGAACGCCGTAAGTTCTTTCGGGCTCATTGCAACCACCGAACCTGTTTCGTTTGCAGTACCAAAGATGCTCAATGAAGCAGTAGAATATCTTGAACAGCGGAAGGTCTGAACACTCATCTCATAAACACTACAAACTTTTTTTTAATTTTCAGAAAAACAATCCTAAATTTACTTACGAGATAATTATCGTGGACGACGGGAGCGTGGATCACACATCCGAGGTTTGCATATGCGTTACATTTTATTTCAAATTATTTCGTTATGTCACATAGACTGCAATGAAATATTCTGCCAAGTACGGACCGGACTGTATTCGTGTCATTAAACTTGTTCGAAATCGTGGGAAGGGAGCTGCTGTACGATTTGTAAGTATCGATCGTGTTTTGATCAGGGAAAGTGCTTCCCCGATCTACCACATGCACGACAATCGCCACAGGTGGCATACATCACGTTTCATCCGTTGACCATATCTTTTACACCTAATCCTGATCATGATTTAATCGGCAGTGGCCTAGTGGGTCAAGCTTCCGTCACCTCTAACCGTTTAAGACTCGAATTTCAGATCCCGTGGTGATTTTGTTGGTAGATGAGAATTTGTTGCCACTCTTGACCTGCTTTTATTATGTTTGCGCCATGAGTGCAGTGGAAAGGACGTGTCTCAGCTACGTGGTTGCACCACACGGGGCGGGGGGAGAGAGGACTGCCAGCCGTGACCCTGAAACTTGGAATGGCAGAACCATATAAGGTCTCACCCGGTCAGATGTAGACCTGGGATTCGAACCTCTGAACCTTTCGGTGACAAGACCTTATTTGGTTCTGTGATACTCAGATTTTCAGAATCATGGTTGCCGGTCCTCTTCCCGTGTAGTGAACCATGAAGCATGGCTTTCAACCAAATGCACCAAGCTCGTAAAAACATTTGGGATAATTTGCGCTCGCAAAATAAACGACAAGCAAAATATGACGGATTTCTTCTATTTATGTATCCATGAGCGGGTTCTCGCATACCTATGGTCGTGTTAGGGTATACGGTGAACTATCAGGTTCATTCGAAACGACCAGTGGCGTTCGACAGGGGCATCTCATCCCTCCATTCCTGTCCAACTTCGTCATGAACGAGGTGATGGAAGATGCTTTAGGAGGTCTCCGGGATGTAGGAGTCGAACTGGGAAATGCAGGTATGCTGTGGCCTAGATTACGCAGTCGACGTCGTGTGGCTGTTCGAGTCTGTGGACCATGCACCACACGCACTAGATAGACTGTCGATGTCGGTTGCTCAGTTTGGCATGTGCCCTGCACCTTCAAAGTGCAATGTTGTTACGGGACTGGACGACAGCAGCGCCGAACTTGGTACTGGATGGAGAGGAACTAACGATTGTGGACCGTTTCACCCACCTTGGTAGCTACGTGTCGAATGATGGTAGCTCGGCGGTGGAGGTAAATACGCGTATATCCAAGGCTCGAGCAGCTTGCGTTGGACTGAAGCACTTGTGGCGTCGGTCTGATATTTCACTGAAGTTGAAAGGCCATGTATACTGTACCGCGGTGCGCTCAGTTTTGTTGTACGGTTGCGAGATATGGACTATGCGTGTGGAAGGTGTTCATCGGTTAGAGGTTTTCGACCATCGAGGTCTACGTAGTATGGCTAGGATTGGATGGAGTGAGCGGGTGAGCAATGTGAAGGTCCGAAATCTAGTACTAGGTGCCGGCTCTCAGAATACCTTATTTCAGCGTATGGAACTTAGTAGAGTACGCTGGTTGGGTCAAGTGTTGCGTATGGCAAACACTAGTCTACCATACCGTGCACAATTTCGGGCTCCTCCCAAGGAATGGAAGAAGCCCTGTGGAGGTCAACAGATGACGTGACAACGTGGGATGAGAAGATGTGCAGCGAACTTAGGTAAAGTATGTTGGGTCCGAGGGACTGGTCAACTAGCTGGCTGGAGACACTGAAGGATATGCCAGTGAACCGTGAACAGTGGCAGTCGTGTTGTCATTTTCCATTGAATCAGAATGATTGGAAGAGTGCATTTGTACAGTTAGACTGTGTTCCGTGTGTTGGCTACAGCAGCGTCTTATCTTTTCCCACTTGAATAGGTTCACTCCCTGTTCTGCTTGGATATTCACACTTTTTGTAGGTATATATCATCTTGATGAATAGGTAGCGTTTAATCAGTCATAACTTGCCGTTTAACGCTGAACGATGATTGGGGAGGTTTATTAGCTGTGATGAAATGTTGACCACATGGATTTGTTGGTCTTCGCGCCGCATGACCTTGAAGTCAGAAGAGCTTACTGGGCACTCGCATTTGTGAACATTGAAGATGATTTTATGTCTTCTGGGTGTACGATAAACAGTCATTCAGTGATTGAAAGTGATAAGTCTATGCGGAACTGGCAGCATTGTTGGTAAAACATAAAGCAACATATCCGTGATAATTAAAGGAAGGGAATAGGAGTTTCAACCATATGATTTGAAATTTGCCACTGAAGAAACGAAGATTTTGTGCACTACAGTCAGCAGCTGATTGACGAACAAGAGCACAAAGACCTGCTCTGGGAACAAAAGAGTGAAAGGTGTAATTAAGGAATCGCAAGTGTGTGGTATGTGATAAGAGGAAGGTTTGTGTTTCGACCAACAATAGAGCAAGAGAGAAAGAATATTGGAGAAATTGGTGTTGCAGTTCAGTCCGCAAATGTTGGCGAGGTTAATGAGTTCTTGTTGAATTTCTGCGTGTTTGGTGAGTGCTGTTGTGGTCGTATACTATCATGGTTAATTTGAGAAAACACCGACAACCATGATCCTGAAAATTGAAGTGGGAAATTACATAAGGCGTCAGTGGATCACGCATATTAGTGAGCCGGATGACAACGGAGTCGTCCATCTTTGATGGAAGTGAATAAAATGTCGTCACACAAGAATATTAATCGCTAAATTATGCGTGGCTGACTTTAGAGGAAGACCCTGGATACCATTTTACATAAATATGGCAAACGAAGAACTATATCGTGAATGATATAATATTAATAACACAGCGTTGTTGGTAGATGTAATGCGCCAACGTTTCGACTACCGTGGGTAGTCTTTCTCAAGGCAAGTTTTACAATCAAATGACTGAGGGAACGTTCACATGCCAACTGATGTTTAGTTGTGTTCGTGTATGTGTGTGCATCGATTTTTCGATACACTCCTTACGTCGTTTGGTCCGGAAGAACTATATCGTCTGTATATTTGAAACGGAGGGCATTGCCATGAATAAGGATGAAGATATGTAGGCGAAATGTAGAAACGGCGGTAACATGATACCTTGGAGGGCATTAAGAGTAGAGTTGATAAACGAAGAACTATCATTGTAACTAGAAAGCTATTGATGGTTATGGAAACAATCGACGAAAGGAAAATTAAGGTGGTCGACAAACGTATAAGAGATAAAGGAAATCGGCATGCCTTTGTCGAATGTGCATATTCCAACTGCTTTATTCTTTTTTATCGAGTGACGATAGAATGGAATGTATCAGACCGACAAGAGTATCGGGGTCGTGAAGATTCGTAGACCAAACATTTAACAAAGCTATCATACGCGAGTGAACTAAGTTGATCAAAGGCAATTAAATTAGAGGCATTTGGGCGAAATTGGACACAAGCTTTCTTAGAAATCAGAATGGTATATGATAACTGTTAGTAGTCGGGAATTTTCGTGTCTTTCATTTATTGATTAAATAGGCCGAAGAAATAAACGCGCGACCACACGTTTCTTTCGGGTTACCGTTGGGACTATTGAGTCCGGAGGATTTTTTTCGTATTCAGAATGAGTAGTCCCTTATAAACATCATGAATGGAATAAAAAAGTATAAAGTCATCTTTCATTAACTTTGGAAAGGGATGACCTTGCATTCTTATTGAGTGATGGATTGGAAGCTTCGATATCAACAGTGGGAGTCTTGCTTGCGGATGGACCTCCGCTTAAGTTCTTCAGCATCGTTCGGGTTTTTTGGCAGTTTATTTGATCCATGAGGCGTGTGCATGGATAATTCAGCCGTCATAGATCCTTGTTAGATTTTGTATTGTTATTTACTACTGAAGAGTCTGCATCTAAAAGCATATTCTTCTCGACGCTTATGTCTTTAAACTAAGAGGGTAAGAAACCATCAGGAGAAATGCAAATAACCTCTTTGGAACAACAAGTGGTAAGTCAGAAATTAACATAATCAATTAGGTGATTCCCGGAAGCAGTGATACTAACGTTTGGGTACACGAAGAAGTCATCTTGGTTAATGCTTGGCCATTCTGGAGAAACTTTGACTCAAAATGGTCGTGCTCCCTGAAAATTTGACATCCGCCCAAGCTGATCAATTTTTTCTCCGTTTGATGTACAGTCTGCCATAAGATCGACGTTTCTTCTTGGACTCCAGGCGTTTATCAAAATCTATCTTGTACAGATCACGCAACTGTACGCAGATTAGGATGTATGACTGAATTCTCACAGTCAACAGTTCGTTTTGGTATAGGCTATGCAGTTGCGGTGCTGTTGGTGCTCTTGAACTATGCTGTTGGTTGGTTGACGAACCAAACAGAATACAGTAACACCATAGCGGAAAAAACTGCGTTTCCACACCGAATGTGTGTTCTCGAATGGAATCAAGTGAAAGGGCCCATGCACACAACCAAATTCTTCCCCCCTACGTACATCGGTCAAGCCATGTGGCTTGGTCGATGACGCACCTGTGATTATATCCGAGGGTTCAGGCTGAATGCGAAATTCGGCAGATGAAAGTCGATACACGCTCTACAACAGTGACGTCCAATCCAGACTAACAATATACGCTCCGAACACGGCGTTGGCAAACGGTATTATTGTGTTCGGCAGTTTTCTCACTATATTTTAACCAACCCGATTTCTGTCCTCCCGCCTAGTAAGTACTGTACTCCTGCGCTGGATAACATCTGCTCCGTTGTTCAAATTATCACGCTGGTTCCCCCGACACTCGAGTCGATCTTCGATTAATTTAAATGCACAGATTTTGGTCCCAACCTCGCATCACGCTGTCCCCTAATTGCAAGCTCTTCTTTTTCATAACTTGCTTGAAACGTGAGTGCAATGGAAAGAATATGTCCGATAGCTACTACGGCTCACTAAACTTTTCATGTCTTCTGATTGAACGTTTATATAATATTGCGTAAGATTCTTTCCCCTCAATCTGAGATCGCAAACCGGATTTTGAAAATTGGATCGATTACGATCATCCGCATTGTGTAGCCCATTCCCTTCTGTCCCCAAGTTGGCTGTTATCTGATTGGATAGTCGTTCTCACTATGCTTCTTTTATACGGTATGCCGCTTCCTGTGCAACGCTCTTCGGCAATTGGAACGCAAGCTTATGCTTGCAAAAGCCCAACAGTGCAATACAAGCTAGATCGCAGCTGGATCGCATGTCGATCCGGCTAGCTGAAAGCAAAATCTTAGCGGAGTTGTTTAGTTTATATGTTGGAATGTCGGAGGGAGAGAATCCCGAAATGTAACAAAAACCCTTGGATTACTGTAAGTGTTAGTATGGTTTCATCAACAGAGTCATGTATTGCATTGCAAACCCAACCAGTTCATTTTCTTAGCCCATTATTATGATAAACAGATTGATGAAGGCATAGATCACTGTGCGATTCTGGATCCCTTTTAAAGCGTCATCGAAGGAGGAGTCGCTTCGGTGAGTCAGAAGTTAGATGTTGACGCCGATACCGCTAAGTTGATGTATCTCGATTGTGTCTGAACGTTCTGACAGCTATCATCGCAGGGCAGCGCAGCAACCAAGGCGGAGTATCATGACAGTACGGCTGAAACACAACAGTCAGTATGCCTACGCAAAACTGGTCGTTGACTAATGTCCCAATACCCTCGAACTGTCCGTTGCGATCAAAACCGCTACCTAGGCTAGTGCGCAAACTTCGTCAGAGTGGAAATATTCATCCCTTATCGGTATGTGCAAGCATCCGCCTTGTGCGAGCTTTGGTCGGAGCCAAGGCATGCTACTGGACAATGCTGATCTCGGAGGTTTTGTGGTTTAGACAACCGTCAGGCTTTGAATCACCATCCACTGCATATACTACCTGCACTTCTCGCGAATTCGATCGGGAAACCCAAATGTCTTGCATCTAAGTGCGAAGTCAGTTATAGCCAAAGGTCTCATCTCCATAGGGGCAGTGAAGGTTGGACGCCAGCCCCAGAGTCGAGCAGGCCATAAACACGCTACCTGACAATGGCTCAGAATCTTTAGTGATACTAAGAAATGTGGCCAAAAAGTTAAGAATAACAAGCAATCTAGAGTCGGTGCATCTCCACTCTAGCCTGTCGTTCCGTGCTACCTGCCAATAAGATTGAAGTTTATCTCAATCCGCGTAAATGGGGAAACCTCAGAATATTTGCAAATCCTGAGCCACCGAACGATCACTAGTACTCACTCGCTTCGACAGAATGACCATTTGGGCAGAGCGAAGGTTAAAAATCGAGTATTCAGTACTGGCTCGGAGAATATTCTACCACAGCGTATCCAGCTTAGTTAACTTCGTTGGTTGGGTAGTTGTTTCATGTGACCGGCATACGACTACCGTACCGTATCGTGTTTTTCATCTTTCTCTTGAAGTGAAAGGAGTTACGCGGAGGTTGATAGATGGGACAGCGGAGAATGAGATGTATAGCAAAATTTGGTAAAATAGATGCCTCATTTCTTCGTGAATTTAGTCAAAACGATCCGTTAACCAGTTGGCTGGAGACGCTGAAGGATATGGCAACGAACCGTGAACAGCAGTGGTCATGCTGTCACTTCCTGTCAAATCCGAATGACTGAAAACCAAGTTGGTGCGGTTGGGCTGTATTCTATGTACTGACTAATGCGGTCTTCTTTTCTTTTCCGCTCTCTGCTAGTCTACTCACTCTCCACCTTCCATATTCATTTTTTCTATTTTAGCTTATAACGCGGCGATAATGGCAGCAGCTAGTTCAGCTCGCCCTTTTTTAACACCGCACGACCACGGTAACTGATGGGCTTCAAAGGTCACATCGCCTATCTGACTTGATTTATCACTGACTTCAGGACTCAGTTCATTTAGTAGCTAAGCTTCCTTACCACCTGACCGCTGCACTGTTGTTCTTGCATTTATTATATGCACACTTCTGAGCCAGTGCCACCTCGTGAGAAGTCGTTTTTATCCCACTTTGCAGCGTCAATCGAGATGCCAGTGTTTCCCCCATTTGTTTAATAGCCAAACGTCCCAGTTTTTATTCCTCGTACTACAGTTTAACAGCGGTGAATCCCAAGTCTAGCTGGGAGCTTGTCTTTCGCACCAACTGATCGATTAACGTTTCTTTTGATCTATCCTGCTCAGGGTATGCTGTCTGCCCGCGGCCGATCTCTCCTCTTTGCCGACGCTGATGGAGCGACCAAATTTTCGGATATCGAGAAGCTCGAAGATGCCTTATCAGCCACCATCGCTGAGCATTGGGTAGGTTTCTGCAAGAAGTCTGCACCCATTGCTGCCTTTGATTCCTTTCGAGTTTACACTGATTTCCACCTTCTGTTTTTTCCAGTTCATTTTGTTTAGTTATTTCAATGCCGTTGATAAGGCATGTTGCTATCCAAGAAGTCTGTCTTCAACTTTTTAAATAAAACTGCTTAGAGCGGTTGCATCAAGGCAACTTTCCGTGATCAGGTAATTTTGTCATTCGTGGCGGATCACCACCTGAACTTCGCTTGCAATCAGCTCATGTTCGTAACGTTTTGGAAATCTCTGGACTTCTGCTGTCGGTTTGCCCTATGTTTTAAATATTCAACATTTTTACTCATTCGCTCATTTCCCAACGAAAGTAATGACTAAGTAACACGGTCGGCACTTTGGAACGACTGATTCTGCCGAAAATCGTCGGATAAATGGTTTACCCAAGCACCGCTCACGTAGTGCGGATAATGCCTATTCGACCATTTTTGCACGCCCAGTGCGCTCTAGCCTATTCAAACCAGGTGCGCATCCTAGGTCACGATAACCAATGTCTGTACAACTAAACTTGCTAAATGAACGTCGCTCTAAATTAACAATAATAATATAAATGTGTATATATATGTAATCCGTCAAACGCATAACTGGTTCTAGTTGCATTGAACTATTCAGGATCGAGGATGTACACCAGTGGAGCGAACAACTGAAGTTGAGCGGTGCATGAGAATTCGTAGAATTGTGCCTGCGAACATACTTCAGGTTTGAGAGTACGTTTTAGGAACAAATGAAGGGAACCCCGAGGGGCTCACTAATATCTGGCTTTATTGCAGAGACAGTGGTGCAGAAACTGGAGAAGACCATCCTGCCGGACATCGAACCAAAACAGTGGCCGCGCTATGTTGTCGACACGCTCATAATCATTAAACGATCTAAACTACAGCGAACTTTCACTGTCATTAACAGAGTTTTAACGCATATCAAGTCCACTATGGAGAGAGAACATGACAACAGATAACCCTTTCTTCACGTGTTCGTCACACGGACAAATGCAGGTACATTGGAAACATCCGTATACCGAAAAAACATGCACACAGATCAAATCATACAATTTCAAAGCAACCCACCCAAACTGCCTCAAGACACTTCAAAAGAGCACAATCCCACTGCAGCACTGCGAAGCGAAGGAAACAAGAAGAAAAACACTTTTCAAATATTTCTCCTCAAGGGTTACACATGAAGCTTTATCAGACGAAGGACCAACAGAAAACAATACCCAGAGACTATCGTCGAACAGACCAAAACACGAACCGTCCTGCCCTACAGCTCTGATATGACAACAAGATTATCCATGCCCCATGGAATTGAAGTGACGCACAAGCCAACACGAGCCCTGCGAGAGATTCTACCGAAGACCAAAGAACCGACAACTAACGAGAATCGAACTAAAATTGTCTACGAAATCCACTGCAAATACTGCGAAAAACAGTACACTAAACAAACCGGAAAGAAACTCGGGACATGGATCCCTGAGCACCGATTGGCAACAAAAAGGTGCGATCCACTCTCCCTAATTTCAGTTCACGGACACAGGGAAGGTCACAAGTTCAACTTCGAAAACGTGAGGATCGTCTCCCAGGGTAGAACAAAGCATTTGAGGGAATTTCTGGAATCTTGGCACTCCTCGGAAAGATCGGTAAACAAACACGTCGATCTGGACCAGGTATACCTATCGATCCGATCAAAGGATCAATCAACACGAGTCAGTCGAAACGAACGCTGATTCAGCCCACAACATGTCAACAGTAGACGAAGGTGAATTAAGCAGCTGGGCAGCATCTCTACCCTACCATCTCAGCCAGAGCAACTAATCAACGCTGACTACAGATTGGGAGTCTCATTTGGGCGGACAATGGCAACCAGACGCTCGCCGACAGTATCATAGCACTGACGAAGTTACCCCGATTGGTGATGAAACGTTGGCAGTCAAATTGTCCAGCTCAGCAAACAAATCAATACCATCCTGTTGGACCTGAACTACGAGAAAGAACGTCATTCTCTAAATTTGAATATATATATATATATATATATATATATATATATATATATATAGGTCTTCCCGAAACTCGTGCAACAGGCGTCATGTTGGCAGTTTCCACTCCAGTAATGAGTGCCATAGTGAATTAAATAACTGAATTTTTACTCCTTTCATTCAGCAAGAACTGGCCAGTCCTCTCGTTTATAAGCTCCGTGCTTTGGAGTTGTCTAATGAACAAACCTGTTTGGAATTTTGCTGATATGCTGCCTCAAACACTGAATGTTTTGACCATAACGCATCACGAAGTCGTTAGGAAAATCAGAGTGAGATTAATTTACAACAACTTGGCACTCGTTTTGCCAGGAATTCAACATCAATAATCGGTGGGACCGCCACTATCCTTCAGTAATTTCTTCGCCGTTTCGATATGGCATCCAGCATCTCCAAGGTGAAATTACTTTTACTTCATACTTCGAAAGCTTTAGAAACTCTAAGTTAGTATCTATTGGTTAGGTATCTCCTTTAATTACCAACCTTATATAGATTCAGTCCGGGGTATGATTTTATGTGTAACACACTGTAAAGTGTCGATCGCTGGGCGGTGCTTTTCGATGGGGTTCACACACGCCCCAATCTGAAATCGACAGCATAGAAGGGAAACCGATGTGAGCTGAAGCCCAGTAAACATATCAGTCGGCATCAACATTTACACAACGAAATTCAATATGGCAGCTCACAACTTGCCCGTCACACAATGCCCTCCACCCAAGTGTACTTCTACCCGATCTACATCAGACTGGAAAAACCACTACTGAGGAAAGCACGTTTACTACATTCTGATGGGGTGAAATACAGAACTTCTTGCGGATACAGCCTTTTTTAAATTGTCTACTTTCTTAGAATGAAAGGAATACCTCTGTTACTCCAAGGACAAAATTTCCCTTATCCGCAGTGCGTTTTCTTTTGATCAGTTAGCAAGGGTTTTCTAGTTTTATTCACATGGGACTGATCAACTTGGACAAGAATAAGGAAGTGGGTTAAATTGTCGGAAGATTTCGTTCTAGAAGTATGCATTTCGTAAATGATTTCCGGGTAACCACGTGCATATCGCTCATCAACAAAATAACAGGTCCTTTGATTTAGACGCTGGGCCTTATCTATTATATTGCAAGGTAATTATATTCCCTGCTTTTTTCTGCGAATTATTCGTGCTACTTAACTAGTAGTACTTGGAGCGTTTAATTATAATTCAAGTCCATCTGGACGATGTTGCATAAAATTCCGGTAATGATCTGGCATTGGATTAGAAAAGAGGATTTCTGTCGCGAAGTTTTAGCATGAACATAAGTAACTTCGTGGTCACCTTCAGATATGGTTGTTTTCCACCATGGAAAACGTGCTCGTCTTAGTTTGTTCTTTCACCGCGATGTAAATAGTGGCTATGTTTAGTGTAAAACGCTTGAAACGTTTAACCAAGAAATTTTAAGTGAAACGATCTTTTGAAGTCAATCCCTTATCCTCTACATTATGGTACGAAAAGTTTTACTGGTTCTTGCTCTGTCACAGTAAAAGCACATATATGACCTTGACGCAAGGTCAATTTTCACGTAAGTCAAGATCTTCCCTAAACGAAAATTTATCTGTTCGTGATCAAATGTGACTATTAGACCCGCAGTTTAAAACTAATTATACTGAGCGTGTAAATGCATGCGTAGTCGTGGGTTGAATACTCATTTTACTGGACAAGCGAGTTCGTTGTGATTTACGACTTCAAATTATGATAAATGCTGCAACCCTTCCAACTACGTTTATGAAATTGTTGTGCCCCAGTGGGATTTCATGTTTCGTGTTCAGACAAGTTTACTTTGACAACTAAGGTCAACCATGTTTAACTGACCCTACTTCAGTCTACAAACATGTATAATAAAGGAAACCTGTAAGTAAATTCGTGGTATTTGCCCATAATTCTTGTTCTTCTAGTATTTACTAGAGCAGGTGATTTTAATACAAATTTAACAACTTATTGCACTAAAAGCTTGTTTGGGTAGGCACTGCACCCTGCTTGCTCAACGAACATATAACGGGGACAGACTTCTCGTTTTGTCTAGATAGCCGTTTGTTACTGCTTCGCACGAATTTCCCACGCAATTCGCGTCGCACAATGGCATGTTCTCACTCGACAGGTAGTCTGAGTCAGACCGACCATACCGCATTAACCTACCGTACGCGCGGCTCTGTACAACACTAGATCTTACTAGTCCACGTACATCGAATCGGACTTTGCCTTAGTTTGCATGCAATTTTCGGTGCAGCTCAACGGCCATCGACGCAGACCGTAAGCCCGTTTTGCCGTAAAACGACTGTCTGATGCGCCGGTTGTGAACAAAAACTATCAGACTAGCTAAGAACCGCGACAAACAGGCAGGCGATGCATTTGGCGGCAAGTCCCGCCTGCGGTTCTAGATCCAACGTCGATCAACGACACTAGATCTCGCAGGATTCCCTTACTCTAATGGAGCAAAAATGCCGGCTTCCCAACAGTAAGGTGATTAAGATGCGACGACACCTACAGCATGAAGTGACTATGAGTCTTCAAAAAGGCCTTGAAAATTGGCGGGTTAAGTTGAGCGAACGAATGTAAGGAACGGCTTCTTCAGGTAACAGTCGAAGACTATTTAAGCTTATACGCGACACTGGTGGGCGGCGAACTTTGGCTGTAAAATCTTGTGCGATAGAAATAGGAAGCCCAATCATGATAGACAGCAAAGGCTGGACCGTTGGGCTGAACACTTCAAGGACTAGTTTAGCTGGCCGCGGGTTAACGTTGTTAGTCTGACTGCGAATCCTTAGGAGATGTCTCTTAACTCCCAACAGAAATAGAATCGAACAGTTCGTTATCGCGCGGTGAGTCACTGATTGCACCCATCTTCAAGTAGGTCGCGTACGATGACCGTAACAATCATCGTGGGATGTCGGTTTCCGGTGGTTACTAAGATCTTAGTTTCAAAGACGCCACATCGTTTGACACTGGTTCGCGAGGATAACGTAAGGGGGAACTACACCCGATTTTCGGCAGTTATTGGAAACGCGTCACATATCGGCACCCCGCGATTGTAGTTTTTCTCGGTTCATTTCAATGGGCAGCCCTATCCAGTACTCATCACCGGAAGGGTATGCCATGCTACTTCATGAGCCTCCTTCAAGCACTGCGCCCGCATACCTATGGCTGCGTAAACATATGCGGTGTATCACCAAATCCATTCTAACCGACCAGCGGTGCTTGACGTAGACGTCTTATCTAGCCATTTTTATCCAACTTTGTCACCGATGAGGTACGGGGGAATGCTTTAGACGGTCTTTAGGATGTAGACGTCGTACTGGCAAATCGACAGAAGCCATCTGGCCCAGATTACGCAGATGACTTCGTGTGCCTGCTCGAACCTACCTAGCATGCGCAAAATGAACTAGACAGATTGGCGAGAACTAATTCCCTTCAGCGTGTACTTTGCACTTTTAAAGTGTAAATTGTCATTACAAAACTGTACCACAGTAGTTCTTATTGTGAGTAGGGTGAGCGACCGTTTCACTCACGTCGATAACTGCTTGGTCAGGTAGTAGAGCTGAGCACGCGTACATCCAAAGATCGAGCGGCATGCGCCGGACTGAAGCACTTGTGGGGTCGAGTGAATTTTTCACTGAAATTGGGAGGTCATATTTACTGTGCTGCAGTGCGTCCAGTTCTGTTGTACGTTTGCGACATGTGTGGTTTGCATGCTGATGATGTTCGCCGCTCGGAGGCTTTTGATCATCAATGTTTGTCTATTATCGCTGGGATTTGATGGAGTGACGGAGTGAGTAATGTGCACGTTAGGAAAGAAGTATTGGGTTCCGACCCAAGAAATTTTCATCACAGCGCATCCAGCTTAGTAGACTTTGTTGGCTGGGTCACGTGTGGCGTGTAGCGAATACTCGCTTACCATTCCGTGCCACATTTTCCCTTCCTCCCACGGAGTAGAGGGAATCACGTGAAGGCCAAATGACGTGGAAGGTGGAGTGAGAACATGTACAGCTAACTCAGGTAGAGTAAGTGTCTCACATGTTCGTAATTGGAGTCCGAAAGATATGTCAACCAGTGGAGTAGATACAGTGGTAGATATGATAACGAATCGTGAGCAGTAGCGATTATGTTGTCATTTTCCGTCGAGTCATTGAGTGAGAAGTGCATTCGGTGTTCACTTTACGTATTCATTCTTTCTGTAGCAACCTCGGTCAGTGTGATTCGATCTGGTGTTTAGCGCTGAACGATGATGATGATACTGATTTAGTTTCAACGCTCCACTGACCATTTTGAAACCACGAAACGCCGCCTAAGTGGTTCTTTTGTGTTAGAAATCATCTGCACCATAGCAGTCATTAGTGTGAGTGATTTTTATGACCAACCAAGGACTAAAATCTGTAAATGGTTGTCTTATGGAATCGCAGTTTCCAACAGTCGTGGTTGATTCTACCAGTCAACACGGTTGTGCACATTTCGTTTACATTGTTCAATTCCATTTTCCTCATTTCTTCCCAACGCTTCTACTCGCCCTCACTAAATTACAGAATGGTAGTATGTCCGTCATTTGTGGCTCCCGCGCCCACCTGGAACGGGATGTTCTCGTAAAACGCCATCCGCTGCGCAATCTCCTGATGTACGGGTTCAAAATGTGCGTTTGGCTTCTGTGCGTGCGCGGAGTTCGTGACACTCAATGTGGATTCAAGCTTTTCAGTCGCTCAGCCGCCCGAGTTCTGTTCCACAATTTGCACGTTGAACGTTGGGCTTTTGATGTAGACCTGCTTTACCTGGCCCGATATTTTGATATGCAAATTGTGGAGGTCCCCGTATGCTGGCACGAAATTGGAGGTCAGTTTTTTGCTTCACCTGAATTGAATTGGGATTTGTAAATCCCATCGCTAAGAGAACTGACGTCTATAAGAGTTGGAAGAAGGAAATTCATTGAAAGATCAATACTAAAAAAGAATAGTTTTTGCACAGTTTCGCAATCTTAGAAAAATGCGAGTAAACAAAAGCTGTCGGTTTTGACGTGTTCTATCGTTGGCTTGCTGCCTGCGTTGTTCTACATGTCTGTGTGTTGCATTTGTTCGAATTAGTGGTGAAGACGAACAACCTGTGGTCTAAATTTGGCTGCGGAAAACAAGAGTGGAATGTCACTTGAGCGTCATGTTAAGTTGGGAGAGTTTGAAAACTTACTTAACATTGAATATCCAGCTTTTTCACTCTGCTGAGTTTTTGCCTGCCTGTTTAGAACCCATTCACAATGTTGATTATGCGAGGAGGACGCAGTGATCATTAGCAAACTTGTGTTCAGCAATACAGAGGCAATTCGTAATGTTAGCTTATTTGTTGGACATATCAAGCCACATGATAATCCATCGGATGTAGAGGATTTCTGTTTCTCCTTTTCTTCTTTTCCTGTTCGATTTTATCGTCATAGAACCGGAGTTCTGCAAATTTCCCTACAGTTTCTTTATCTCCTTTACTTAATATACGTAAATTTTGCGCTAATCTGAGTACAGATCATGTGCCATCGGAACCATGGCGATAAACGAAAATAATGAGCGAAAAAGAGGAAGTAAAAAGAAGCAATATGTATAGTTTACTACACATGATGCCTTTTGCATCCTCCTCCTCCACTTTATCGACTATCTCTCGGGATCCAAGATTCCTCTGTGGGCTGGACAACACCTGGTTTTCAAAGTGAAGTTTAACGTACAACAACTGTACTGTACTTCAGGAAAGTGGGCGTCGCTATTGACTGGCTACGTACTGGAAGAGGGACGCTGAGAGAAGTCACATCCGCAACAGTGATATCCAAACATCACGAGACTACACCTTGACGTGGTGTGACGGCTTGCATGCCTCCATGATCCAACGAGCTATACAGGATGGCTTATCTCAAGCCGAAGATCCAATCATGCCTGGAAGGTCAATGGGTAGAGGCCTGACGAAATAGTCTCCTGGTCCTCCAAGTTGGGGGTTGATCTGAGTTAGCAGCTCAGTCGTAAAAACGAGTGGAAGAATAATTGATCCAAGTAGATGGGCGCCCGCTCAGCTGTACCCCGCTGCCTTGCGGTGAGGTTCTTGTCAGAACCAAAGGCTTTGGTTGAGAACCCTGATCGTTCTTCTGATTAGCGGCTGAACTCCCTAGCAGTACCCGTCCATTATTCCCCATGAGTTACACGCCTACAAATAATTCCATACTGCATCGGTCGTCGCACAGGATAATCA